>JBAJNP010000398.1:0-91987 GCA_036877545.1 Yasuhikotakia modesta | reverse complement strand
AGATAGAGAGAGATGTGGGATGTGTATATATATATTTTTGGATAAGCATAGCATGTAACTAGTCATCCTAAGGAACTATAACTAGGAATCTTATTATGTAATTCAGATTACAAAAAAAGCAGGTACTAATCAGCACTATATGTACTGTAGATATATATATTTACAGTATACAACATATACAGTATATATAGTGTGTGTGTATATATATATATATATATATAAAACAAGTATAGTTGAAAAGCTTGTTGAGCGTGTACACGTCCAATTAGACCTCTGCTGGATATGTGATGTAATGGAGAGTCAGCCCGTGGAGACCGAGGCTCACGGAGACTTCCCTGTTTGTGTGAAGCAGATCAGGCCTTTGACACCTGCTGTGAGATCAGTTGCAACCACATCAGACATTTAGCTTTAACAAGACCCCTGCCACCTTCACCCTCACACACACTCTCACTTTCTGCTCTGAGCGCTGCTTCTCTAAACCCGATGCTGATTAGACCGTGTCCCGCGGGACCGCTGTTGAGCAAGCCTGCCGAAAGCGCTGTGTGACCGGCGTGTTATTTCAGCGCTCTGCTTACCGAGCCCGGTAAACCAAGGCACGCGCTTTATATTGTACATTTTATATAGTTGGGGAACTTTTTTTGCGACGTTTATTTATTGACACACAGAAAAATATTTTAAGAATTAGGTGTATTAACTTGGCAAACTGAAAAGTTTTGCGATACTTTTCATATACAAATTTATATGAAAAGTGACGCGCAAACAGATGCGTCGTTTGCGCAGTTTGTCCAGCAGGTGTCGCTCCGTTGGTGTGGATTTGCTCTAGGTGGCACGCACACAAATTCTTGCTCTGCCCTTGCATAGCCTCTTTCTGTCAAAACACATCCAAACAACAGAGTATTCACACAGTAGAGTCCTGTCCTCATATAAAACCTGTTCAACTCTCAGTTAGTTCTTAGGACAGAGTGAAGGCAGAATTCTCGCACCATCTGTGTGCGTGTCTGTTTGTAAGGACAGCTTTCCCCACCCACCAGGATGACCACCTGCCTTCCCCAGCATCATCACCTGTCAGCTATATGGGTCACAGCTGTGCACATACATGCGTTTGCATGTATAATTGCGAGTCTTGGCCTTAACCAACCCTAATTATAAAGTAAGTCAAAACATATTTTTCCGCCTCTATCTTTATCTAGTCATGATATGAAAGCATTAGTTGTTTCATTATCCTTCCCTGTTAGCATTCTTGTTCCATTCTGGACTTATTTGTTTTGAGCCAATCACATTAGCTGTAAATATCATGTGACTCTATAGCACGGAAAATTATGCCAGTCACTAAAGCAGTGTACCGGGAAAAATCTTTAAAATTGTTGTGTAATATAATTGATCATTGTCAGTTTATGTTACAAAAAATTATATATTTTGCTGCTCAATGTTTTAGTTGTTGTTATAGTGTGTATAGCTGCTAACAATGTTATATTTGGAAAACATTTTTTTCGGCTACCTGTTTATTCAACCAGTAGAAGGAATGTATGACTAACCTGTAGTGGCACAGAAATAACTTACTTTATCTGTTTTCTTAGGTTGGGTACGTGGGAAAACAGGCAAAGAAAAGTTAAGACACAATTAGCTGCTGAGGCATTGCAGGTGTATGCATTGTCATCCAATGAGGTCAGAGAGTTGCGCTATAGATAGCTGAAGTTTTGCTAACAAGAAGGGGGAGAGAGAGAAAAAGAAAGGAGGGAGAAAAAGAGGGAGGGATCCTGCACTCCTCCGCACTCCCTCGGTCCCCTGACTCGTCTATCACCGTGCTCAGCACCCGCCGAGGACTTGTCAAGGAGAACCCTGGAGTGCAGCTCTCAGCCTCATCTCTGCCTGACCTAAGATCAGTCCTGATGCACTGTGTGCAGTAAGAGACAGAGTGGAAGTGAAACAGGGAACTAATCTGGAATCAGCTTTTAAAGGGACGTCTCTACCCTGGAGCAGGCATGCTTGGGCTTGACCCATATTGTCGTCAGCCCATTTGTGCTTTCACTCCGGATGCTGGCTTTGCTCTTAGCGGTTCCCCGTCAAGGACACCAAACAGCTCCTGGCTTACAGTTCCACCCTTAACAGTGTGTACTACATAACCTGCCTGGATTTTTTGATGGCAGATATTTATATGCAATATGACAAAGTGAACACTAGATGAACAATTAAATGATAGTTAGATGTGTTGTTAGATGTGTAGCCTTGTTGAACTGTTTTCAGTTTGCACTGTAGAGGGCAACTTAAAATGTATATTTTTTACTAACCAAACAAAATTGCAACTGGGTTTTCCAGTGATCACCATGCCTTTTTATTGTACTGAGAATAGCACAAAATAGCACCGTGTTCTGCAAAAAAAAAAAAACATGATAGATCTGGTTTTGTAACTTAAATTACATGTGTTTTGGCTTTGAAGTCATTATATGCTAGAGTACTGCCTAAATGCTGCCAATTTATTTCCAGCAGAATTAAATTTTAAAGCCTGACTCTTCTAAGAAAATGGACCAAAAATAGTGACAAGTCATCTTGCATTAAAGAAGTCTTTTCTCCAAGCGCATAAGGAGGGGGGGTCTGACTGGACATGACGCTCTTACCCATCGTCCAGATGCTTAAATCTAATATGCTGTCAGCCCCCTTCCCCCAAAACAAACACAAGCTCCACCTAAATTGTCCATCCATGATGACCTCTGGTGGTGGATGGTGTAGAAGACAGTTTAGGATATGTGGAGACCAGAACTGGACTTCCTGTTGCGTCTGCATCTCCATCTCAGCATGGGTGCGAAAAAAGTGTTTTTTTCATGTATTTTTACACCACACTGTTCTTGACTATAATAGTCTGTCTGTTTCACTGCCTGTTATGTCAGAGATGATGATGAGTTGTCCTCACACTATCAACCAAGGTGCCTTTCCTCAGTCTTTGTTTCTCAGGTTGTTTTCACACCAAATAACAGCTAAATAAAGTGTACGGTATTGTTCCCATAGCTCACCTGATGGATCATTGTGACATGTCCTGAGAAAAAATAATAAATCGGTGTACCTTAAATGTATTATAAGCAACCCACAATTGATATACTTGTGTATTTGAATTTATTATTTATCAGTACACACAAACATACGACAAACGAATAGTAATAGTATAAGAGTATAAACAAATATATTTAAAATGATGTACACAGTCACATTAGTGGCTTAGATTAAGCTATTTAATAACTCAGACTGAGGAATTGCACACAATAAGACCAGTTACATTTGTTAAGAATATAAATCGGGTCAGTTTTGATCTGATGTGAACGTTAATGCTAGCTGAATTCCTAGTAGATAGTTGATCATTATTTCAAAGTAAAGGAAAATGGCACATTTATTATGACCAGTAACACTTCAGCCTGTACATTGTTTATTTCGATCTGTCCCTTAAAGTGGCTTATGTTCAGAGAAAACCCATTTTTTTCTTCATCTTTAGAAATACAACTGTGTTTTGTATTGTGCAACTCACACACTCTTTACTTCAGAACATAAAACCTGTGCCTTTCAAAAGCCAGAAGGATATAAGAAATATGCAAGATATATCCACTTGTGTTTCATGTATATAATAACATTAATACAGGTTTGGTATGTAGCTGGAATTTAAGTAATGACAAAATATGATTTTGGGGTGAACTGCCTCTTTAATGACAACAGTATAGTGTTTGAAAGCAAACTAGCATGTCATGTCATAGTGAAATAATAAGGGTAAGAAATATGGTTGCTCGTTCACACCAGAGGAAGAACATACTATTATTAAAGTTAGTGCATAACTGATAAGAACTTGTGGTATGTCTCAGCTGTCTAGTTCTATAGGGGTTCAGTCAGTATATGACAATATACTGGTTAGGAACTTGGCTCAGTACACATTGAGACACTAAGCGATTGTTTTGTAGTGACAACCTAGCACTGTCAATACCTTTTAATGCAGTTTAAACAATTTTATTAAAATACACCTTGATTGTTCCTGTCTTGCATATTCTGTAACATTTCATTACGTTAACTAAGTTGTGTTCTCTACCTGCCTAGCAATCTGTTGTTGTTGTTTTTTGTAACAATTAAATAAAGCTTTGTCTCTTCATAACTTCTATCACATGTTTATTGAGTTGGCTTGTGTGATTTTGAGCTTCAGGTTTTGCGATGTATTGCTGGATTTTATGTCTGTGATCAACTATAAAATGGTTAACTAGGTAAAGTGTTGTTTCTGTAATTCTAGTTAAACTTTACGGAACCGCAAAATAATTATTATTTTCATACAGGTTGCGCAAACACAGTCACTATCTGTATTAGATAAGCCGCTTCCTGACAACTGACCTTAAAGAGACAGTAGCACAAGTTATCCTGTTTCATTTTAAGGGTCAAAGAGTGGGTGGAAAATGTTAATGTAAAAGTAAATTACCACAGCTTTTATGATTATAAGGGGACTCCAGTGGGGGAAATAATAAAACGATTATCATATGACCCTTTTAATATCTTCTAGCTATGAGAAATAGATCTTGGATTTAAAGGTTGATATGAATATATAAAAGCAGTTGAGTTTGTCAGTTGTTCAGCCCACTGGATTTTCTGCTAAATTTCTCAGTAAAGCAGTGAGAGGAGTTGAGAAGTGCTGACTGTGTCTGATCTACACAGCACTCCTGAGTCTGATTATGCCACAGAATTATGATATGGGGTAGCTGATGTGAATGCACACACTGTGGCACACTCATCACCCAGTGAATAGTGTGTATATCTATATACATACTGTATATAACAAAACAGGTGTTACTGTTTAATTGACAGCAACAGAATGAAAACAGTTCGGCAAATACATTGTTAGATTTTGGAACTTAGCATAACTAAGCTAAGCTATAGGATGGTTCAAAATTTACTTACATTGTCTGTATAATTTATACATATATATTGGTCTAAACTGGTTTTTAGGTTTCGCTTACGTTAAAACCATTACAATGGACAGGTAATAAAACTTCTTTGTATAATGTTATTTATTGATGCATGTTGTATATATTATAATATTTAATACATGTGCAGAGATGCAGGATGCCTCTCTGGTTTTTCTGTGGGTGTAGAGAAGGAATTTGAACTGTCATGTACCATCAGTACTGCAGCCCATCTCATAGCAATGCAGCGACCCACGCAGTGTACACAAAGACACACACACACACAAAACAGATAACACAACAGACTCTCTTCGTGCATTGGTACTTATGAACTCCCTCTGTCCACATTCACATAAAACAAACACAGACACATAACACACAACATGAGTAATGAGGATGTCTGAGCTATAGTGCATTTTGCAGTAAGTGTACATCACTGTTTGTATCTTCATGCATTATTTACATATTACAGCCAAACGTTCAATACACAGACATGCTTTTAGGCATTAATGTTTACATACACAGACATACATTCACACACACATTTGCAGATTTCAAAATGAAGATCCATGTCACTTCTGAACTGACAGGAAACAGAATCGCTTTGTAATGAAAGACCTGGAACCTCACCCGGAAGTCAACAAGTTAACAAAATAAACCCTATTAGTTTCTGAGCAACTCCAGGTTTTATCTGTTTTACCATAAATTAATATGTTTCACTATCCTTTCCATTCAACAATTTTTGTGTTTTTTCTAATGTTTTTCTGATGTAACCTGTAAGCTGATTTTGGCAGGAAAAATGTTTACCAGTAATGCTATAATCAACAATATATCTATATTAGCCAATTAAATCCCACTGACATCACATCTTACATAATTTCCTGCTGGATATGTACATGGAAATTTGTCACATTACAGAAATGAAATCTCACACACCCACCTCATGTTGGATTAACACAATGACAAGAGCGATGAAAACAACAAATACAGTGAAATGTGCCACTGAGTGTTCATTAAACTCAATGACACATTGCTAAACCTCTCATGTTACAATGCACACTTACAGCCACACAGGTGTAAACATAAAGGGTTTCCAAGCTTTGTTCCCTCAAGCAATCGCACACACCCCGTGTGCAAACCAACTTTAATCCAAACAATGACTTTCCAGGCACTGACATACATTTTAAAACCTTGTGCTCTTTTACCACATAAAGAGATACATATTTCGTCTGTAGGCTATACAGAGATCTTCTGGAAGTACAGTCACATCTCATCACAACATCTGCTGACGGTAGAATAACAATGTGGGAATCACAGCGCAATGTGCCCTGTGAGCAAGGGAACGCTCTCGAGAGAGCAGACGAAAATTGCATTCAATTTGTTCGTTCTGCAATTGTCTGCTTCATGCTTTTCACCCGTTTTCGTCTTCGTACCTAACGTGTGCTTCTCTCCATCACATTCTCTTTCTTTCTTCCTTCATCTCATAAAATCACTCCGCACATTCCTTTCTGTCCAGGAAGGCTGTTTCCATTTCTCTCTTTAATAATTCAGAGCAGAAGAGGTGTGCGTGGTAAAGTTACAGGGGCCAAACCTACAGTAGCTCTTTATCTGTTTGTAGAACAATCATGCTCGCTCACACCCACACCCACACAAACACACACAAACCCAACACACACAAACCATGCTACCTGTGCTATTTCTGTTAAATGTTGTATGTCTCTATGTTATAAATGGTTATGTTTGGAATGGAACAGTCTACTGTTCACTGCATACTGCTCAGTTCATACTTAATACTGGCTACTTTAAAAAAGAATGTTATGCAAACAGTAAACAGTAGTACGTTGCTGTATCACTGTATCACTTGAAAACATTGGGCAGGATACAGATTATACCACACGGTACATGGTAAGCATACATATACAGCTGCACACACACACACAAAATCCACCGGACCAGAGTTCATAATCCAGTTCCCCTGTCAACACATCAGCAATATCTCTCTTTATTGCTCTCCCCCCTTTCTCTCTCTCTTCCTTTCTCTCTCTCTCTCTTTCTCTCTGTCATTTTCTAGCTTTCAGTCTTATCTCTGCTGAGCTCAGTATAAACCACAATCTTTCTCTTGTCCGTTTCAGTGCTTGTTTCATTTCTCCTCTCTTCTTGTCTCTCATTGGTGTGCTGTGTAAAGCAGGTCAGTTGGGAGCACTGAGGGGGAAGATGGTAACACAAACTGAAGTGTGCTCTGTTACATAAACACTGTGGGAGAACCTCTGGACACCTTCCCACAGGGCTCTGCTAGCTAACACTGAAGCTAACACTATCCTGTAGCTCTCTGTCCTCGTACACCCACTGAATTTAACTGATACACACAACCGCCGTCACTTAAGGGTTCTGGTCAAAAATGCACTACTTAGGACACTTTGAGTCACTGTAGATGTGTTCTTGGGCATGTCTGATGTATGTTTAAAGACTTTTGCTATAACAGGTTACAATAAAATGCATCATCAATAAACAAATCTATATACAAACCCCTGGGAAAGATAACATTGATATGAGCTCTCGTTTAATATCTCAATTATTTCTCCTAGACAGCAATGAGATTACATGCAACCGTTTGCTTCAGTCTCCTGTGTCTCAGGATATTTCTCCTGAGAATAAGACCCAGAAATCTCACAAATGTCACCATTAGAATTTCAGATGAGATCTCAACCATGTCACAAACACAGCTCAGATTTGCCAAGTCTGCACTCAAAAGTCACGATTACTGAGGATTATAATATAAATTCAAAATTTTCTTTTTATTTTAGGCATAATCTTACATTAATTAATCTATACTGTTTATTGTATTTTAACAGTTGTTCATTTCTATATTTATTTCTCCTAAGCAGTTTTTTAAAAAACATCCAAGATAACTGATACTTAAAACACAAGAGATCGCCAACAATTCAATCAGAGTTGCTGATTGGCTAAAACACACAAAACATCTTATATGTCATTAGTGACCTAGAAAAAAAATGCAGAATCTTAAGTATTTCTTATTCCTCCCTTTTACATCTTTGTTTAAAATGTTTTGTGTTTTCATGCTTATATAAAACATAACTGGATGAGCACATATTTTACACAATATGTAATCCAAACATGAATGATTAAAAAACAAAAATCTGTATTTAATTATTTATATTTAATGCATTGTAAAATAAAAAAACTAACTCAACAGTGAACTATCGTTCCGGGTAATCAGCACAGTTGTCAGACAAAGCTGATGACCTTAAAATAGACAAATATCGGCCAATTAATCAGCCTGGTCGACACATCCGCCTGTTTTTAGCCAATAACCACTGATGCAAGATCAGTCACAAGAGCACATATCCTGTGACATGCTGATCGCATGATATCAGACTGCAGTTCACACACGTGCTGCACTTGTGACGTATGTGCGAGAGTGAAAGTGTTCCTGCAGGGACCATGTGGAGATGCTGACAGCCTCTCATCAGGAATGACTGATGACATCAGCGAATCCTCCCCAATGACAAGTCAGAAAATTAGGGCCGGTGACAGCTGGGAAAGACTCTCTGTTCTGTTTTTTAACCTGTTAGCGTCTCTCTCTCTCTCTGTCACTTTCAGTCTTTTTCACACTCTCTCTCTCTTTCTCACTTGCACTGCTGAAAACTGTAGTAGTTACATATTTTAACAATTAAGAAAGAAGATGTGGTTAAAAGAAGAAGAAGAAAGAGGAAGTTGGCAATATTAAAGGTAGGGTAGGCAATTTCTAAAAGGCTAGCAATAAAAAGTTAACTTTAAAAGCATAAGAGCCTAGCCTCCCTGTAGAGCAATCTCCAAAGAAATGCCTCATACCTCAACGCATACATAGCTTGACAGGCAAGTAGGACATACTATAATTTAATTTGTACTAAATGCAAAGATTAGACAAACATTTAATGGCCCTATGCCTTCCACTATATATATACCACTATGTGCTATATATATATATAGTGAGGAGATTGCCTATATATTCCCTTTCATTACACATATAAGGTTAAGAACTGTGTTTCAGAAAATAAGTTTCACAGAGCTGCCACACTGTTTATCCAGCACAGATAATGAATTCATGTATGGAGCTACAGTAAACGGTATATACCTAACGCCACGTTTGTTAAAGTGTTTAGATCTATTGCCGTCTCCTAGACAGAAACTGAACCCTGTGCTCCTAGCTCCTAATTCCAGCCGGGTGAAAATAAGACCATTGATCTATATTGATTGATGACTAATTTATGGGCCTGCAAACAGAGTGCTATGTCTTGCAGCATGACTTGTCCAGAGTTTACTTCATTTGGCTGCCAGTGTAAGTCTTTATTAAAAACAACTGCAGTATATTCAGAGCTATGTGAGACTTTCAAACATTATTTTAATCTCCTTTAATGTAGAGTCCTGTCTCACTTTTGTAATTCAATAAGACAAATCTGTTTAAACTGGTATATTGTGCTTGTGGTTTGGCGATGGAACCAGCCTTATTTTATTTGCATGTGTTCATTCATTTGTTTTGAATTCTGGTTCATGATGTCATTGGCTAAATGTCCTGAGTGATGTCATAAGCATACCTTCACATATTCTGATATGCATGCATGACATTGGATAGGATAATCAAACGATTTGCATGTTTTGCATGTTTGATCAGCTGTTCACATTCAAGCTTAGTACTTTATGTGAATTTTCCACACATGATGTGCAATTCTGCATGCATTCTGACAATGCAAGTACATGTCAGCCCTCAGTAACTGACAGCAGTCAAGTAAGCTGTGTTAAATAAAATGTTAATAAAATAATGAAAGTCTAAACCAGCCCCAAAAGATGCACTTTTGAATGTAAGCATTTTGAATAAGGCATCCATATGGACAAAGTGGATTTATGTTCAGGAACTAATGGAGGAAAGTGCTGAATATTTAAGATGAATAATAAAACGACATAAATTATGAATGGTTGCTTGTATTTAGTGATTACTTAGACCAGTTATTAGAGAGTTCAACAAAAATATCAATAATACACTAGCTTATTGTTTGATCAAAGCATTGTGTTACTAACAGAGCTGTTTGTGGCTAATAGTAACTAGTCTTACTATAAACACAGCATAACCGTGACACGGACTGAAAAATGTTACATCATAATAATGACTTTTGCTACGATTTCCAGACAATCAATCACAGGAACGGATCTTCGGTGGCCATAACAAATGTTATTACTTTGATGTAATGGTCCTCTCATTTTGTTTTCATGATACAAACGCTAATGCCTGACACTTTAAATGGAGAACAGACTTTCATCTTTGCAATCTGGCATGACTGAGAGAACACACTGTCCCTTGAGCAAAGAAATAAAAGCACTTACAAGGTGAGATAACCTGACAAGCAAAGCCTTTTTAAAAGTTTCAGGCATGCAATGGAGATTTATAAAATCACTATGGCCAGCCGGTGAAGTGCATTAAGTATCATGATATTAAATGCAGACAAAGAAATGCATGCTGAAATGCGGGCTTGTAAATAGTATGTGAGTATTTATTTAACAGTTACACACATTATCAAGTTTAGGCAGTTTTAGTAGCCTGTAATAAGACATCTAAATTAATCTAAAACTATTAAAAATGTTTTGCTTAGCTCACGAATACTATACACAAAGCTGTGCTATAGATAAAACAGGTTACATGTTGTTTTTGCATCTAAACGTTTTTACATCAGGTACAAACCAAAACTTTAAATTAGAACTGACTGACATGTTACCCATATTGTGTACTGTATTCCTGAATACTTTACGTACACTTAGATGTACCATTATAATATTGTGACTGCATGCTGAAAGTGCTTATGTTTGCACGTTAGTAACATTGCACACCCAACTTTCTTGGCTCACATACTTCATTCAGTCTGTCACTCTACCCGTGACTTCGCCGATTGCGAGAAAGTCTCGCGTTAGCTCGCGTTGTTTTCTCTCCACCCCCACCGCCCAGCTCCTCCCCTCCGCTCTTTCCGTCTGTATCTCTCTCCCTTCTTTCTCTCACTGGAACACATGAGATTCTCCTCCCGAAACCTGAACCGCAGCAGCAGAGGCATCGACCCCCTCCCCGTGCACAACACAACATGGCTACGATCGTAACCTCGACCAGGTTTACGGACGAGTATCAGCTTTACGAAGAGCTGGGAAAGTAAGTGCGCCCAACATTGTAACAACATTGTGGCTATTGTGACGTCACCGGCGCGAGTTACTCTCGTTTGTTTCGTGCCGTTCTTTGAGTTGGATGTTGACAGCGGGGGGAATGACTTGCAAAGAGACTCGTAAACCTTTCCGAAAGCCACGCATCGGGGGCTTGATCGGATCAAGTCTAGTACTGAGCACAGCACTGGGTTCTGGACTTGATCCGATCAAGCCCCTCTATGCGTGATCTAAGGTTTAAAGATTATTAATTTCAGCTCTAAAGCTTCACTGCTGGGCTGTTACATTTTAAGTGCTCAGTATGTAGCGCAGAATGCTGGAAATAGTCTGTAATATGCAGAATGTTCGCACCTTGTGTTATTTTAAGAGCTTGTTGTATGCGGGGAAACCTTTCTTTAGTTACTTTGGGCATTTGATTGGCACTTTGCCTGAAATTTAACGACATTGCTGTAATGTAGATTGTTTTGTGCTCGTATCCATAGGCAAAATATTTTTTCTTCTGCGGCAGTTTGATGTTGAAACAGAGGAGTGCACTATGTAGTGCACTAAAAGAATACATGTCAGCGTTTACTTGCTATTATAATAAAATAGTGATCGTGTCGTACGCACAGTTATAGTAATATCGCAGGATGGGAGCTGCATAGAGGGATTTAATAAATCAATACATGTATTAATTTATTGATTTTTATAAATCAATAAAACACTGGCACCTTTTCTCAAAATTCATTTTCACTTTTGGAAAGAGAATTACAGCTTTTTGACAGGCAGATGTTGTGTTAACATGCATTTAGTTTAATTTTCTGCAGACGTGTCACAATTCACGGATTTAAACGTTTTTGGTCTCGCGTGCATTTATAATGACGCCGCTGTTACGTCATTTACGATTGACAGGTCTTTCCGTGTTTGCGAGCGTCAGATAGACGCGTTACTTTCGAGGGAAATCAAACTGTGTGTGTGTTTTATTCGCAGGGGCGCGTTTTCCGTGGTGCGGAGATGTGTGAAAAAATCCACTGGCCAGGAATATGCTGCTAAAATAATTAACACAAAGAAACTGTCAGCAAGAGGTAAGTTAGATTCAGCAGTTCACAGGTTAATGGTTGCATTGAGTGCATGTGAAGAATAGGCTTCTTTGACTTAGCTATCGAGTTGCCAAAGACCCCAAAAGGTATAATTGGAGTTTTGTGGCATTTAGTAAGTGCTTGTTAAACTTGTCAACAATGCTCCTTGAATTCCTTTGAATATTGCTTTGTACTTGTCTGTTTATCTCAGGACCTGTGATGTGAGATGGTCACAAACCTACAGATGGTTCCCAACATGTTCTTATTTCCTCAGACAGCCTTGTTTCCTGGGGAAACGCCTACAGAAGTGCTTGCTTAGGGAAATGAGAGCAAAGAAACATCTCTTTCTGCCTCTTTCAAGCCCTGATTTCTTAGAACTTGAAGTGCGGAGCTGAGAGACACATGAATATATGTGCTCTGCCCTGCAGCAGAAATCTGGCAAATAGTCCCACCTGCAGTTCTGCAATAATTTTTTTAAACCTTTCAGTGCAAACGTGTTTATCTGTACGGCATGGTTTTGCAGAACCGTGTGCTTTGTTGTGCATGTAAAGCTTTTTATTAGTGGAAAAAACATGAAAACAAAAATGATTCCTTTTTGGTTATTTTAGTTGAAGAATACATGGTAGATTTGTCTAGAAATGGGCACAATTAAGGCCAAAGGTTTTTGAAGGCTCTATGGTGGAAATTGTGGTAGGATATATTCATTGGTGTTCATATTTACTGTCATTTGAATGTCTTGATACGGTTTGTGGTGTGACATGAATGACAGAAAGGCCTAAATACTCACACCTCAAGGAGAATTCTGGGTAATTTTAATCTATAGCAAACTTTTTATTGCTAGGTCAATTTAAAACAGTGTTGCCATTAGTTCTAAACCATTGATTCTTAGTAAAAATGATCTCTTAATTATTTCCGTTTTTTAAACATTAGGTTGTTGGGTTTTGGTGTGCTGTGTTATATCTAATTGTACCTGCCTCAGCAGGTCGGAGGAGCTCGTTTATCATAATGACAGGAGGTTAGCAAGTGAAGTGTCGTATAACAGTATGTCTTTCTTCCTCTCTCGATTTGCTGATTTGCAGTTTTTCATTCAGTTAATGTGAAATTAAGCAGCGAGTATGGACAGCGAGGGTCTTGTTTATGGCCCAGCCATTTTCTTTGTAGAGTGCTTGTCTCTAGCAGCCTGGCCAATTAAGGGCTGCTGTACTGGAGCGTGCTGCAGCCGTCCTGTTAGCTGAGGAAGAGAGGCATGACGGAACCCTTTAACCACTAATATGAAGGTTCTGGAAGCTGGCAGAGGAAAGGTGTGGTTCTTGTTAGCTATGTGTTGGTCTATATCAATTCATCTGTGCCTCATCTAAAATGGATGCTTGGTTTAATGGTCCCACAGCTCCTCTTGATATATGCTCATTTAATTTTGGGTTGCTAGTTTAATTTAAATACATCAATTCATAGTCATGCAGTGTGTCTTGTAGGCTGTCTTTTTTCTTGTCGTTTGTTTTGGTCTTTAATCTGTCAGTTATGAAAGATGGATTGTGGTTACAAGTTAAGGGCACATAGATGCCAACAATATTTTAATTACCGTTGGAAAATTGTGACCGTTTTGACCCCTGACTTTCCCCTGAGTAGGAGGCGTGTCAGTTATGTTGGAGATAAGTTAGCATTTTTTATCATTTGCTTGAGGAATGTTGACTGTTTTAGCATATTTAGTTATTTGGCTTAGATTATTTAGATACTTTTATTTAGATGATTATTTGGTTAGTTATTTCCAATCATTCTCAGTGGCAGCATGCAAGAAATACATTTTCATGTACTCTTGTAGCAGATGTTTTAGAGTGACTTTACAAGTGGGAGCATTTAACATTATCTTATAAGTGCTTACAATAAACCTAGTCTGCAAAGCTACATTTAGAAGTAGGAATAGATGTGAATTTAAGGAAAGTTAAACAGTTATCATTTGTTTCTTGAAGGTTGTGGTGATCTCAGCAGATCAGGTAGAGACCTGCAGCTCATTCTACCACAGAGGATGTTTTTTAAAAGCAATTTGGTTCTTCATTGCTGGGGAACAATCAGGCGTCACTCATTAATGAGCATATATGGCTGAAGGAGTGAGTTTAGATTTCAGTCTGTTCTGAAAGCCAGTGTCAGAGACTTAAATCTGATGCGAGTCGCTATGGGTAACCAATAGAGTGAGATCAGGAGGGGTGTGACGTGGGCTCTCTTCAGCTGATTGAAGACCAGATGTGTTGCTGCATTCAGAATCATTTGCAGGGGTTTGGTTGTGCTAGCTGAAAGTCTGGCCAATAGGGCATTGCAGCAGTCCATCCTTGATATGCCAAGATCTTCGTCTGGGAGCTACATAGTATTCTCAGACCAGAAGGTTCTGATTTTACTGATGTTGTAAAGCAAGTACCCACATGACCAAGTGGTTGCTGCAGTGTGGGTTGTAAATTTCAGCAATCCTCAAACCCCACCCATTGGTTCCTAGCAGACATGGCAGATGTTAGAGTTCCAATGAGGAGCTGAAAGGATGCAAATTGAACATAACATAAGCTAAAGAGGTTGTTACTTTTTTCAAGTTTAGGTGTCTAGAAGGAGGGCAGAGATTCGACTGTACGTGGTCTGGCTGAAATGACAATAGTGGTGCATATCATCTGCATTGCAATGGTATGAGAAGCTAAGAGCTTCAGTGACTGAACACAGAGAAAGAAATTGTTTTTCAGTTTTTTCATGACTAAAATTTGTTTTTTGAACAATAAGTGGGAGCATCCCAGGAGGACGGAGTTGTGCTGTTGAATTGTTTAACAATTGTGGTGGTTTTGATCAAGCGCTTGTTGCAGTAGCTAGGCAACAGCTTTGCTCCGGGTGCGTCTGATTGGCTGCTGAAAATGAGGAGCTCAAGACTTGAGTTGGTGGTCTCGGTTAAGGAAGAATGCAAAAGAATCTCCCATAATCCTGCAGTACTTACTGCCCCAACATTTTTCAGAGTATCCGCATATGAGTTTGGCAGAAGCGTTGAGTAGTTGAGTTTCATGGCTCGGCCCACACCTTCCACCTGGTTCTGTCAAACAATCTGACAGCTTATTGAAAAATCTATTTTGGTTCATTATGCTTAGGAACATCCTTGTCATATGTGGGATTCCTGTTTTATTTCCTGTATTTTTGTGATTAGTACTCTGGCCAGGTCACATGACAGATTTATTAGTGGGGTGGGGGTGGACAAATATTTGCCCACAATGAATCTATAGAAATAGCCGCAGAGGTATCGAAGACACGTGTTTCCCTCTCTGGGGGGCAGTCAAAGGGTCTCTAAAGGGTCTTTGCTGACTCTTTGCTGTTTAATAAAGAGGTGTAGTCATAGGGAGCAATTTATTAATTTTGCCTTTCATTGCCTGGATACATATTGGTCATATTGCCTTTTTGCAGTTTTTTTTATTAATTTGCCAATAGTTGCTTTTTTTCCCTGTAGAGATTAGGAATTTTTTTTCTTTCATTTTTATTTTTTTTGGCGTTCTCATCTATAAGTTTGTCTTGTTTCCTCTTACCCTGTGTAGAGTATTTAGGTTAATCCACTTATTTAATTGTATTCCATTGGCTCATACCGGGGGGCAAGTGCCAAAAACATGTCTTCACACTTATGTTGTCTTTGGCTATGTGTCCATAATTTCTTAGTCTTTGCCGAACTGTATTGTTTTTCCCTTTAACTGTGACAAAAGCCGCCCGAGAGATGGAAATGGCTCAAATAATCCAGTGGATTCAGATTAAGCTGCTATTGACAAGACTTGACCTCCCTTAGGCTGACTTGAGTCTCGTGTTTTGTTGGGAGAAAAGCGGCATCGAATCAGAATTATCTCAGCATTTT
Organism: Yasuhikotakia modesta; assembly: GCA_036877545.1. Lineage (NCBI taxonomy): Eukaryota > Metazoa > Chordata > Actinopteri > Cypriniformes > Botiidae > Yasuhikotakia > Yasuhikotakia modesta. The sequence goes on along the minus strand of JBAJNP010000398.1, from coordinate 75,950 downwards.
GTTGTGATACTGTATGACCGTAACAACACAGTTCTGTTGGCGGTCGTCCAAAAGGCTGTACAATTGTTTTTCTAGTGTTTACGCACACACATACCCACGGTGCATATATGTTGCGTGTACATACCCTGCATTGTGATCATATAGTCAGATTATAGGACTTTTAAGTAAACTTACTGCCTGCCCCATGACATCATACTCTCCTTTTGACTGATTTGACCAGAAGTGTTATAACGCATTTTGATGTCATGGGCTATTTGGATCACTGTCACTTATCCTTTCATGCATCGTTCCCTGACTGCTCACTGGCCAGTGTTTCATCAGCGTAGTCATTTCCAGCTGCCCTGTGCACATTTTTGCAGTGCCGCTAGTTACCCTTGTAGAGGCCAAGCGTGAAGCATTGCAAATAAAGTCTCTTTGTCACGATTTTTGTGTTATTTGTGCACCAATTGGTGATAGACTGGTGAAGATTTTTCTGCATTGGCTGTTTACTATGTTTGCTTGGCAGTCAGTTTTGAATAAACATTGAAATACACTTACATTGAATTTGATAATTCAATAAAATTAAGATAATGTAATATATACCATCTGAAAGTGGGGTATTTTAAAAACCCATATTGGTGAACCACTCTTTAGTAAACAGTGAATGTATTCAACAGTTTGTTGTTATCAGAATATGTAGTGCATGACAAAATGAACTGGCTAAACACACAGTGAGCATTTAAATTCAGTTTTCCCAGTGTGCTAAGCATGTATCGGACAGCCTGAGTTTTAATTTCCTTTGTTCAGCCTCATTCTGAACTCAATTGTGTGACAGGAGACGTTCTATAAGGACTGAAGACTAATAGAAGCACGTCCTCACTACAGGGAACGTTGTGGTATTGTGTTCAGCTCTTCTTTTCCATCAGTCCCTTTTGTAATGGGAGCTGCGAGCGTTCTGGCCGTACTCATTTTGCACTCTTTGTTCTGTGCCACTGCACGCTGCTCCTTTAAGTAGAACCCCTCATCGATTTGTATTCCTCCTGTTCCTTCCTGCTTTCTTTTGCCATTTTGTTTTGCTCTGCTTCCCTTTTGTTTCTCATTTCTTCTGCTGTCACTTTTTTAAAGGGACAATTCTCCCCCCAAAAAAACAGTCATCAGTTCACACCCAAATGTTGTTCCAAACCTTTGTAACTTCCTGAAGAATATTGTGGGTGAGTTTTGAAAGAATGCTTTAGTCGCTCATTTGCCTTTTTGAACCTTGTAAGTGTCAATCATACATGTTTAGAATGACTTGAGGTTACGTAATTGTTGACAAAATTTTAACTTTCTTTGAGCTGCTCCTTTTTAAATCAATATATTGTGGAATAATTTTGTCATTTTCCTGACAAAATGAGTTGCTTCAATTTTCACGCACAGCCTTTATGAAAAAGAGGGGTTGTAAAATGAATTAGATTTTAAGTCTTTGAGTTTGAAAGGAGGTTTGGGAGAAGGGAAAATGTGATTACTCACCTGTTGAGCAGTAAAATGTGGCAATAGCTCATTCTGAAACCTGCTGCACAAAACCTTCTGAGAGAGACAGTGGAGGGAGAGTTAGATGGGAAGAGCCAGTCACGCTGAGGTAAAGAGAGATTACAGGCAAAAAAATGTGGCCAAGTTGTTCTGTCAGTGAGGGAGACTGGATGGAATGACTCAGGAAACTTGAGTCGATTTATCTATTGAAATGTAGACTGTCATGCAAATAGCCTTTTCTAATCAGGTGAAGACGTGGGCTGTAATAAAATGCAAATGGACAGTGTAGCCGCCGAGCTGATTGCAAACGATTGTCGATAAGTGTGATATGATTCAGCTGTGGTGAGAAGTGCTCAACTCTCAATTAATGGATGACGTGCTTCAACTCGCCGACACGAGGAACCTAAACTGAGAAAGTTACTTCCTGTCCTGACAGTGGTCAGAATATTAAAATGAATGGAAGATAAATGAATGGTGTTTTGTGTTCTCTATTGAGTCTAATTGTTTGAGACCCATAGTGAATATTGTTTTTGTTGCATGTTGTAATGTCAGCATAACTAATAATTATATTAATAATAATAATGATATTGGCATGATTTATTTTATTTTCTGTCCACATACATTAATGACTGCATGCCCTCCTGAAGATTGTGATCTGTGTTCACCAACCTTGATTTGAGAACGTTCCAAAAACATCCTTTGTGCTTAACTTGTAGGAAGGGAATCTGACCATTTGTACAAAAGTTTTTCTTTTTTATTTTCTAAAACATTGTCCTTGTTCATGAAACACAACCAAAATTGATCAATTGGTAAATACGAATAAGTTTGTATATAAGAATAAGTTATTAGCGTTTTGCACAATAATTTTGTTCTGCTCTTGTCTTAGAAGTTGAGGCACTTTCTTCCAATTTATATCCAGGTTTAATATAGATTTTACCTTCCAGATTTCCAATGTGGTCTGAGACTCTGACCCTGCTGTGTGAGAAGACACTTAATCAAAGCTGGGGCTGGGATATCATTGTTTCAAAATGTGCTGACGTTGTGTTTAGGCCCCTGGCTATATTTCTCGTTATCCGGATAAACTGTAGCTAGTGAGTTGGCGCTCTGGGTGGCATTGAGTCATTGATCATCTCTTACAGCGTGGCTGAGTTAAGTCCTCTGAGATCCGCGCAGGCCCTGGCACGCCATATCGGAGAGCTCTGCCTACCCACATGCTCAGACGCAATGGAAATGCTAAATTAGTCAGCCTGCTAGTTCAGCAGGGATAGAGAATGACTTGCGACACCTTTAAGCTGCCCAAAACAAACTTGAAATAACATACACAATAGCGACGCTTAGGGAATGTGTTAATCCTACTTTTAATCCATTGTGATTCGGTGCCTGTAGCTTTTTGGGATTCTGTAATAAAGACAGAAGCTGGACCGTGCTGGGTTTCTCTCTCTCTCTCTCTCTCTCTCTCTCTCTCTCTCTCTCTCTTGCTCTCTCGTCATGTAATCCTCGCATACTCCTCTGACACTCCAGCCTCCTGTAGATAAATATTTGCCTATTGCTCTGTTGTACTTGTAGTAAGCTTTTACTTTTTACTGCATGTGTTCTGAAGTCTGTCATTGTCAGCTAACTTAGTGCATATCTGGCAGTGTTGTGAAACCTTTTCTGCCTCTCTCTCTCTCCCTCTCTCTCTCTCCCTCCTTCCTTCTCTGTTGTTTTCTCTACTCATAATTCTTTTTGCCCTTGTTTTGTGTCCCTTTGTAGTTCCTTTAGTCTAATTTTTGTTAATTAACACTGTTATTTCTTTTTCATGTTTATGTAATTTTAGCTTTTTACAGTGTGTTACCAATTAAACCAAATGTATGGGTTTAAGCTTTAAATGTTGGGTTTTAAGACAGTGTTTGAAGCAGCAGTGTTTCTGTTATGCACATGCCCACCCACACATGCACTCTTCTGAAACATGCAGTGTCACAGAGTGCTTCTCTTTCTCTGGGTGAACTGCTGACCCAGTACACACACACATTTCTCTCACTCTCGTTTTCAGTGTCCTGTGGAGCTGCCCTCTATCTGTCCCCTAATATCTTTACAGTCCTTCACAGTTCACACAACATAAAGCCTAGGATTCATCCTTCCTCTAGAGACAGACCTCCTGTCTCCTGCACAGCTCCCAGAACAGAAACTCTTCTCTAGCACAGCTTTCAGAACACAGTGTTCCACCTCTAGTACAGCTCTCTCAGCACATAGAACTGATTGTAGCACAGATACCTGCCTCTAGAACAGCAGTCATAGCCYTGAGAGCTGCCTCTAGCACAGCTCCCAAAACACAGTTACACACCTATAACACAGAGATCTTCCTCTAGCACAGCTCCAAGAACACAGTTACACACCTATAACACAGAGATCTTCCTCTAGCACAACTCTCAGAACACAGTTACATGCCTCCAGCACAGCTTTTATAGCACAGGGTATCACAGCTCAGTTCAGGGCTGATTAATAAGCTGAAATCTTTATTCATCTTTTTAAAAAAGCTGTTTAATGGCTTAAATGTGTTTTGTGGTGCTGGGGGTTCAACGAAGACCCGCTCCTGGTTCTTTCCTGCTTTACAGCGAGCACTTCCCGTACTGTTTTCATGATATATGAGGAGGGTGGGGGTGCCTTCCAGTTATTGAACGTGCTGCCGTTTCCCAGTCTCTTGCCAAACCACACTGAATGTGGATCATGTATAGTGTCCCTTTTATAAACCCAGTATGGTGTAACAGTCATAGGAAATGGCAACACATGTCATTTAACCATCGGATACCATAGTTTCCTCTTGGTATTTGCTGTAGTGTTATTTATACAGTGTCTACACTGTATACATTTTGTATTGACAGGTACTGTACTGCTTGCTTTTTCTTATTAATATTAAATGTTCACATTTTCTGATTTCCCTGGATCATTAGGAAAAAGACAAGAAGATACTTTAATGTTAACATTATTCTTTCTTTGGAAAAATGTGCACTAATGAATCATGAATGAAAATACCAGGGCATTGAAGCAGTGTGGTCAGTTTTTATCACACATTATCATAAGGAGACTTTTCTCAATAAGAGAAAAGTATTTAAAATCCCTTTTAAATCTGATGGTATGAAAGCGGTTATTCCTTAAATCATCAAAGCCGAGCAGTCCTTCCTCTAGTTGTTATCCGTCAACTGCGGAAACCTGTCGCTTGGCATTTCAATGAGATGTATCTGTGGACATCTCGACTGCTGACTTCACTGGAATGTCAGGAGCAGAGTGTCTAGTGTCTCTTATGGTATCTGTCTCAATCATTCACATGAATTGCTTTTCCGACACTATCTTGCTGATCTGCGTGTGAATAAATAGGTAGATGTAGCTCAAGTATGTGCGGGAGTTGGTACGCATGTTCACTGGTTTTAACAGATAGGGAAATGTTTGCTGCCTAGTTGTTGAGTAGCGGGTTTGTCTGCGCTGTGTTGCAGTGGCTCTATAGAAGGATTTTGGCATTGTGATGTTTGGGGTGGGTCTCACCCACAGTAATACCTGGGCTGGATTATTTAAACATGGTTCTAGCTAAAGTGGTTACAGATCAGAAAGTTAAACAAAGGGCTTTATTTTAAACAAGATAAGGTATGCAGATATACAGACTGTATTTGCAGTCACACCTGATAGGACAGGGTGCGTGTTTGCGTTTTGACAGGTCTCTTAATGTTGTCTTATCTTGCGTTTGTGCTTATTTGTTGGATGAAAGTGTGGTTAAAGTTTGTCAGGCAAGTATTCCGCTGGTTTTTACTAAGTTTTTACTAAGCTCACTGTACTAAGAATTTCTTTTAAAATAGAATATAGCGTAAGTATAGAAGAATAGTAGAACTATTTATATATTTAAGTATAATAGAACAGTTTAGTAATGAAAAATGACAGAGCACACAGATACTTACAACTGTCTAAGTAAAACTAATAGTAAAACTAATACCATTAGAAATAAAATTGTATTAGAGATGACACTGCAGGTTTAATTCTTAGAAAATTAAATGTCTTGTCAAAGCTTGTTTAAAAAGGTGTTGCTGTATTATGAGCAAGTGGCCATCGCTCTAGCACCAACCGCTTCATTGTTATAAAAAGGTTTTGTCTCAACTTGCTTAGAGTGCTGAAAACTTTACGTAGCAATCTCCATTAAAATTAACCAAGAAACTCTATTTTTTCTCTTTTTTTCATATGCACACAGAAAGAGAGAGCATTGATTATAAAATTCCATTGGTGTTGGTTTAATTTATTAAGTAATTAAGTTTATTATTCACACATTTTCTGGGAATTTCTGGGAATATTAGCACAAAGCGTTTGGGAAAGAAAATAATGAGCAATATCCACGCTGAACTTGAGGCACCAGTGTATAATACTGAGAACAGATACAGCTCTTATTATTTGCTAAAAGTGTAGCAAATAATAATTACTTTTTAATTACTTTTTAATCAAATGTGAAGTATGAAATTTTGAGTTTGTGACTTCAGGTAAAGTGAGGGTAACCTCAACAATGGGCCAGGGTTGGGTCGGGGCAACAGGGGGCAGTGGCTGTACTGCAGAACGTACCATGGGTGCGTTCCACCCATGGTACCCATATGGTGGTTTCTCTGTTTGGTTTTAAATAATTCTTACCCCAATAAAATGGCTTGTCTGATGTTTGTGATTTCTGAGAGAATTGCTGATGCCTCTGTGCATTAAATTGATATATTAATAATTAATTTGCAATTCCAATTGTAATGTGTTTTTGTAGATCGATCCATGGAGACAATCACAGAGAATCAATTCCACTCCCCCAACCGTACCAGTCATTAAATAACCCTCTTTTAAAGTTTCCTAAACTGCCTGACAGCATCTTAGGTGTCCTGTATGAAAGACCACAAATGCTAATGTTTTTATACATCTCAGATTCAGTGGGCTGCCCTATAGATGCTGCATTGGAAACGTTCTCCTTTTGGCATGGTGCGTACGTGTTGCTTTGTTTTGCTGCCTCATTACCCGCAGAGCAATCTTTTCCTCATGATCCTTCAAATATGAGTCTTCTGCTTACTGTGAACAGCTGTGCTCCAGCTCCTGATGGAACCTCTCATTTGCTGAAGATCAGAAAGACCATATGCTCCAGTGCAGTGGTGCAGTCACTCGCCCCCATAGGGAAGACCGCTGCAGGTATGAATGACCACGCAGGAGGGGGGCTGTGCTGGACTAAACAGTTTGTGAGTGTGTTTGTATATATTTGTCCTGTAGGTCACTCCCAGGGGGCCTCATCTCTCAAAATATATCTGTGCTCGAGCTCCCACCTTTTCCTGGGCTATTCTTAGTCTCTCTCTCTCTCTGTCTCTCTTCCTCAGGGTCCATGATGGGTTCGTAACATTGTGGAAATGTCAGCCGCATGCTTTCCCGGAGCAACACTGGGTCATGACCTCTGGAACAATTCAGTGTTTAAACAATATAGACAGACATTGTTGAAAAAACTGTATTAACATGTGTATAGTATTTACTTCACAAATGTGCGGTCTGAACTATTACTCAGCTAATTCATAAATAAGCCATCAGCACAGTATCGGAAACTTTGTAAAACTTGCATGTCAGTTCTGCCAAGTGCACACTACAAAACTGAAGCTTGTTCCGATAACTCAAACACACCACTTTGTAGCCAACTTGTAGCGCATAACTGGCACTTATGTTCCTAATGTGTATGCAATAGTCACGCTACGATAAATTTCAACCTTGTTTGAAATCTGGCTGAGCAGTTGTCAGATGTGCGTCAGATGCATCCCGACAAGACGAGAGAAAAGGAAGTTGAGCAACAGGCAATAAAATTTTGAGGGAACGAAAAAGAGGCAAACGTGTTGAAGTGGGAGCCAAAAAAATTTAAATCTGTTCCCCATTTTTTCCCAACCACAGCTTAATTTGTATTTTTTTGGTGCAAATTAGTGCAAAAAGGACCGCAAGCCCTTTCTCCTTGTATTTTGTTGACATACTGTTGCTATGTGCAAGAGTTTGTGGGGGAGTAGAATGACGTTTTCATTGACGCACCTGGTTAGCAATTAGATGTGTAAAGTGCGCCAACGCAACAGAAAACAAGTGAGTCTTTAAAATGCGTGCAGGGTGACGGGCCTCAGTCTTGTAATGTGCACTTAGCGTGACATAAGAAATACTAGCCTGGTAAATGGCCACGGTTATGAGCTAATGTCTGTGATGTCAAAATGCCAAACATCAGCCGATTACTCAGACTAGCTGATATATATCTAGCACTAAAGCTGTCCCGTCTCAATATCCCATATCTAGTTCTGCTGATTTCTGTAGCTTAACTGCTAGAGGATGGTGCTGGCAAGGCAAGGTCATGTGATAGGTTCCCGGGGAACACACAATCTGATAAAACCACTCTTACATATACTGTTAAGGTTGGTTTAAGTGTTTGAGTCTGAGCAGTGGTACACAGGTTAGCGCACGTATTCCTAGCATGTTACGCTGTAATGCTTGTGTGCCGGCATGGGTTCGAGTCATTTGAGAATGTATAGGATGGTGTGGATTATGGTGCTGTTGTTAAAAGTAAAGTTAGGTAACTTTAAAACAAATCTATAACCAGAAGGTCTTTCATCTCACCTTGAAAGTCACAGCCTCAACGCCGCCGCCTCCTGTTCTTTAGCATCTCATTCCGACCCTCCTACTGTTTCTTTCCTGTGTGCCCCACTTTCCCCTTGTCCTAATTCTCATTTCTTTCTCCTCGGTTTCTTTCTCCAGAGGGCTAGATGTGAATAATTCAGTCTTGTTGCATTACAGAATCGGCCGTCGTTTTCAGAGTGAGGAAGAGCGACCGGCTCTCCACCTCTTTTATTACAACGCAAACAAACGTTCTGCTCCTAATTCACAGTTGCGCAGCCTGAACAAGGCGCTCAGGTGTAATCAGTGTGTATGAGACACGTCTCCATAGGCTTCCCTACTGCGGTTAGAATGAGATTAGCAGAATTAGATTAGCCTGCATTTTGAACAAGAATACAAATAATGATATGACAATACAAGTGGTGGTGATATGACAATACAAGATGAAATGGTGAAGGTTACGTTTGGTGACATTCTCAGTGGCTAGCTGCGTGTTGTTGATTGTTTGGGGTAAGGCAGAGGCATTAAACAAGCTATATGTGATGTGTACACATGAGTTGACTTGCTTCCCTAAGGACATTTCAGGTTTGTTTTACCAAACATTTAATCAAAGTCATTGAAAATGCTTGCAAGGCTTGTTGATGTTGTTCAAATGTTCATTAAACATTTTTGAAAGCTTTACCCTATTAAGTATTAATCGTCCACAATTAATTTCCGCTCGAAGCACTTAACATATAGATTCCAATTAAACTTTGTTTTGTAATTTCAGCATTAGGTTTTGTAGCTCATTTGTAAGTGAAAGTGACACACACACACACACACACACACAGAGGGCAGTAGGCAGTTATTACTGCAGCACCCAGGATGCAATCGGGGGTTAGGTTGCACTTCAGTTGCTACCTGACGGTGCTGGAATCAAACCAGCAACCTACTGATTACAAGCCCCACTCGCTAACCAGAAAACCATAACTGCCCCAGTATTTATACTTAAATAACTTAAATGCTTTCTAAGGAAATATTTAATCTCCCATGGATTTCATTAACATTTTGCATTCGAAATATAACCAAATTTCATAATGTCATCATTTTTTACATCTGTACGCTGAATTGTAATTGGTTTGGTCTTTATTGCACATATCTAGCCCTTGAAAGACCACTTTGCACTGCACAGTGATTGTGTTGAATCTTGCATGGAGCCGACTGAAAACAAGACACACACAGGATGGTTGTCATAACAACAGTGAAGCGAATCTGACCATAACGTTTCATTTACACAGAACTAACTCCTGAAGTTTGAACTCTGCTGTGCTGCTGGTATTTCCTTCAGGAAATTAAGACTTATCAATGTGGTTTCCTCTTCAGGGTTATTTGGTGGTCCTGAAGAAAAATGAGTTCTCAGAGATCTAATTGGCATCCGTACTGTAATGAAATGTTCAAATGAATTTCATGTTAGGTCAGGGGCCAGGCTAACTTCATCAGTTTAGCAAGTTTATTGCTAAGGCGTTTAATCTTTCTCTATCTCTCTCATTCTTTTTCACTGTCTGTCTTTCTCTGTCTTGCTCTATCTTTCTTTCTGTCTTTCTCTATCTGTCTCTCTCTCTCTCTCTCTCTCTCTCTCTCTCTCTCAAAGCTGTCGTCAGTGCTTAGTAATGCTTAGGTAAACACAGCACTACTGTTTCATGCACAAACACCCATTTAGATTCATGCAGATATCTGCCTTTCTAATGAAGTGCATGTGTGATTACTGATATAAAACTAAGTGGTTTTGTTACATTAACCGCTGTTATTGTCATTTCAGAGGTGCTTAATTAGATGCATCTTTTCAGTCATTGACTGGTTAATTAGAGTCATGGGAAGTGTTTGGTCAGAGTTTTTTATTAGTATGCATTTCATTCTGTCCAATTGATTCTGTTGAGTCTCCATAATAACAGCAATATTTAGAAAAAAACAGGTGGTTAAAAACGTCAGAGGGATTTAGATGGTTAGGGATGACCAGGTTTGAGAACGTCACAGGGAGGGGAGAGAGATATGCGGCTGAAAGCTATTAAATGACGCACATCGCTTTGCTGGATGCTTGAAAATATTTCTGGAGACTCTTTCTGATGAGGCATAGCTGTGTTTCCGCCAGCCCTTGGTCTGGAGGGAATAATCTGCCGTAAATTGCCCCCTCAGGTCACGGTGGGGGTGTATGTAGGGATCCTATTGTTTGCGCCCATTCATCATGCGACTTGGTTACCGTTGTTTTGCGCCACAGGTGCAGTGAGCTTAGAGCTCAGTACCGCATTACCCACAATCCCCTGCTCTGATGATTTGGCTAGCCCCTGTGGAAAGTTTGATTGGTACTGTTATCTGGAGATTCAAATTCCTGTTGTTTATGGAGTAATTCTGTGAAGCTCATTGTTGTAATGCTTGTTGTAGGGAAACACTTCCGTACGCTTTCCACTAACTGTCAAATCATTTATTCCAGATTTTTTTGTGGTTTTTAGTCTGTCTGTTATCTTTAAGGCCATCTACTTGCTAATTTACTTCTAATCATTGGTAAAATGATAATTTTAGAAGATATCTGAAGGTCCATGTCTACAGCTGGACGGTTTCAGTAGGAAATGCTTAGTGCATCTATGCTAGCTGAATGATGCCAATGATCGTTCCCTGTTCCCTTAGCAATTACGATGTGAGGCTAATACAGTTTGAGTAATGGGGAAGAGGTCAGGATAGCCTTTGTAACCTGCGATTTTTATTTGTCTGGATCCATTTCTGCACTTTTATGAAGGAATCACACGAAAAGGAGCACCAGTGTTTTAACTCAAACATTTCAGATTCACCAAGCATGTTTTATCCTCTGGCTAGCCGAAACTGCATATTCTTTTAAATAATATTAAATAAAATAAATGTTTAATCAATTTAAATAATTTAACTAATAATATTTTTTGTTAGTCATTTTAAGGTATTTTTACCTTAGGGTTAAGAAATTTGTAATGTGTAATATAAATACATTTAATTTACTTATTTACTTATTGTACATCATCAGATCTTTGTTCTTTCTCTATTTTGAATAATCTTCACACAGCGTGTGACTGTTATGATAAATTATATGATTAAAATATATCTGCAATATGTTCTGTGTTATGAATTATGAAATATATACATTCATTGCCATAAAAATATTGTCATAAAAATTTGCGTATCCACCGAAGGCACCTTTTCAAAACACCCCTTTTACTTGTATATTTTCTTCAGGAAATTGATATTGAAGTGTCTAGAAAAATGGAGACGAGGGAATTTGTGTAGAAAATATCAGTTCAGGACAGTGGAAGAGCGAAACAGTGAAACAGATCAGGGCACAAACAGAGGAGGAAGATGTAATGGAGCACTGAGATGCAGACGGAGTCGCCCTGCCGGTCGGTGCCTGGGGATGGAAGACGTCTGGGCCAGATATATTCTGATAACCTGCCACTGAATAATCTGTCTGCTTGCACTGGTTTGTTAGAAGGAGCACAGCACACATTTTACTGTTATATTCTGTTATATATATCTATTTTACAGATAGAAAAAAGTGTCATTATTTACTTGCCCCCATGTTTTATTTTATGGGAAAAGAACAGAGTAAACATTCTCTGAAACATCTCATTTTTCCACAGAAGAAATTAAGTTGAGCTATATAGAGACTGATATAATCATCTGATACGCGCCTATCATGTTGTGCTATTAGCATGCTTTTATCTCTGCTGTGTGGCACTTACACTTGGCATGTGTGGTTGTGGTTGGTATGGAGCGTGTTGTGAAGACTGGCAGTGTGCCCAGCATGGATTTGGCCTGGATTTTTTAAAGTAAACCCATCTGACCCCAGCTTCACCCGTTAACTGTGAAGAAAGTCTTTCTAAGAACACAGATAGAGTGAAAAAAACTATTCATTAGCTTAAATCGATGGACACGTCATTCGTTACATGCCCATTTTTAGTGTTACCACATTACCTAATTGCTGACATCACAATGGAGCCTGTAGGATCGTAATCAATGGGGGTCAATAAACAAAACTAGCCCAAAGGCAACACAAAATGCCATTTATAACTCTTATATTTGCGCAATGGTACATTGTCCCAGATGAAGCAATACATTTTATGAGACAAAAAAAGTGTAGGACTGGACATTTATTTTTCTACTAGGGATTAACTGGAATTTGGTACATGCCAAAATGACCCAACAGTGCTAACTGGGTGTGGTCTCTAAATAACAGTTTTGTTTAAAGATTACAAATACAAACCTTTTTATTTAATTTACATTTAAATTATATTTGTGATTTGTGTGCATTTTTATCCAGGAATTTGTATGAGTAAACAAACAGGTTTCAGGTGGACTTCAAAGTAGCTAATTAAGATTAATAAATAAAAAAAAAGCAAACTTTATTTGTAAGCTGTAATACAGATTGTTACAGGTTCCATTCCAGTATAACAAATACATTATAATATATAGCAGATGAAGTAGGACTCAGGTTCATATTGTCAAATCTGCTGGTCCCTTAACATAACAAGGGGTTGTCATATTTAATGTTAAACACTGAAACAAATGTTATCGTTTCATCATTAGTAAATAGTAGAGCTGTATTGGCCACCTGCTTCCAGCAGATATTGACAGGCTATTAATTGTCCAGGCACACACCAATTTGCGTTCCAGGTCTGGACCCCTGCGCCTGCGGTTCTGTGATTCTCAGTGCCGGCTCTTTTCTGTTGTCCGCTGCAGTTTTGTTGAGTGCGACAAACGCAGGAGTGCCTCTCACTGGGGCAGTAATTGAGCCTGTGGATCTCAGAGCCTCAGCACAATAAAGCAAAACATTGACACCAGCATTACCCCTCACACACACACACACACACACAGTTTCTCTAAGTGGCACAAGTGATGGAACAATTAAACGCTGTTGGTATCCATATTAAGTGCTTTCGCTTTGTCTTTTAGGAATTGGTTACCTGTGTGTGTGTGTATTTTACTGGTTCTCGGTCTTACTGTTTTCGTCTGGCATTGTAATGAAGGTATTATCTCAACAAGTCACAGATCGAGAGACCACTGTAATTCAGGTTTTATCACTGTATTTGCTTGTGGAGGCACACAGCAGCCGAAATGAAAGCAGATTGCTTCTTTTTTTTAGTTAGTACTTTTGATTTGGGATTGATGGAATGGGAGGGTCCATTAATAGAGCTGTGTGTGTGTGTGTCTGTTTTCTTTGTCTGTATGTAAAGACCTGGACATTGGTATCAACACTGCACAGAACGTTCTGATAAATACATTTTATAAGAGAACACGTTACATTTTAATGAAACAGGTGCACAGGTCTGAGGCTGGACCTGATCGTGTGCATGCATAAGTGCCTTTCAGATGTTCTGGCAGACTCAGTTGCATGGCAATGACAATTCTCTATAACCTCAGCAAAAGGTGAGATAGCAAACTAACTTTGCGATCTATCAGAGGCCCCAATCCATTTCTTTAGTTGCCATGGTAACACTATTAACACTTTGACCTACTTCCTCACCTTTGGTCTTTGATCCATCCAGTGTTACATTTACACCTCATTACTGGATATTTCAGTGCTCTGAAACTGGTTCCTATTTCTGTGAATAATCCTAATTTTAGATCACTGCTTTCCTTAAGACTGCAATCCATATTTTTGGCCTTTATGTCAGTATCTCTTTTAGAACCATACAATTGCAGGTTCTTTTTTTAACTTCTCAAGTCAAATCAGGCCACAGTCCAAATTATAAATCATTAGTATAAGCTTACCACTGCTAATCAGTGTAAGATAAAGACACCACTTTGAACACTGTTGTTTAATTCAGATCAGTAACCTAATTCAGATTTGTTTAATTCTAATCAGTCATTTAATTCACCTCATAAGTCACTTTGCTTTGCTTCAGCAAGTTCTTTAATTATTTTGTTTATCTGGTTGAACTTCCTGGTTACACTTATGAATACATCACAGTGTGGAAGTCCAGCAGGTTGTAAATGCTGTTTGATGATGTCAACAGGAAATGGTGTTGGGAGGGAGGGATTTCTGCAGTACGCCGGATTATTACTGTTATTACTGTCATACAGTAAAAGAGAGGAATGAATCAGTTGTTGAATCAGTGAAGTAACAAAGGAGGGAAGGCATCATTCCAGCTGAGCTGATGAGATGTTGTGCTCACACACTCACGCATGCGGAGGATTAAAGCGCAGAATACTTGCACAAGGGAGTTGTGAATTTGCTTCATCAAGTGGATGTCTCATGTAATCCTTTATCTCTTACACACACACACACACACTAACACACACATTCTAATTCTTTTCCTCTTGTGATTAGTAGCACTTCTGTCCAATTCTAAATCACATTATTTCTATCCCTTCTCTTTCAATTCATGTCCAACTCAGTTTCTATATTATTCTCTCTTTATTCTAGCTAAAATATAATTCAGTTCCATTTCATTTAGATTGAATCAAGAAAGTGTTTCATTACTGTCGCCCAAACCTGGGGACATCAGTTGGTTTGGTTATGGTTTCTTTTAATAGATTTACTTGACCAATTAAAATATTGTATGTATTGCATTATTAAAAAACAACAAGTGGTTATTAATATAAATCTGGGTGCAAATAATGAAAGAATATATGCATGTAAATACAATGGAATTGAAAGTAAATGAATACACATACAAGACTCGTTCGTGTGTTTGTTTTTCTGGTTGACCTCTTTCTCTTCGTCTTTCTATCTCTCTCTGTGTTGTCCATCCTACTCTTATTTGCTCTTTACACAGAATGTCAGAACAGAGGGCTTTTACAATCTCTCCCCTGCGTTTAATTATGCATCAGATTAGAGCTGTGTGTGTCTGTAATACAATTACTACTGCATGAGCGTGTGTGATCTCTCGTAGTGAAACTGAAGTAGTTATGATAGCACCATGCCGATGTCTCTCACTGCAGTGTGGGGTTTCCTCTCAAATTACTGCGTGTGTAACTTCTGCTGGAGCTTTTTGCTTTATGCTACAACCTACTTATGTTACAACTTTGTTGGTCTGAGTAGACTACGTATTTCAGTGAAGATGAATGAAACGGAGGCTTGAGAGACAGTACAGTCCATTGAATGATTGCACTGTTTTGAAATCAACATGGCCTCACGTTCATAACCCATTTTATTGGTGTAATGTGATGCAGAGCTCATGCTGCATGGCATCTGTTTCAGTATATTTGGATACAATAATTATTTTTGCGATTCGGTTTGGTGCCAGTATGGTTTCGAAATCCCTCCGCTGCTCCAGGATGCAAGTCTTTGTTTGCAAATGAATCAGCCTTTTGAGTTTCTTGGTGGGATGTCGCACAGCTTGAGTTCCATGCTGACAATTTGTGGACATGTGGATGGACTTCTGTTAAATTGCAGGCCATTGATTTTTTTTTAGCATATTTTTGAGTCTGCCTATTGCACTTAATGTTTGGGTTCAATGTCAGGCATGTGTAGCTGCACATGTATGAAACTGGGGGTCTGATCTGGGGGCTGTCAACAGGGGGATCTTAACCCAGGAGCTCTCAACCACACACTTAAAAACAAGGGCACTAACTATTGCCATAGAAGAACCCTTTTGGGTTGTATGAATCCATATGAAACCTTTAATAATTGCAGAACCTTCTTGTTTCACGTAAGAGGGCCCTTAGACTATAAAAAGGTACATTTTTTTTCAATGTCCTTTGGGTGAATTGTTCTTTGGAGAACCAAAAATATCTTTTCTATGACATCACTGTGAAGAACCTTTCGTACCACCTAAGAGTGCAGAAGCTCTCAACTAACAGCCCAATCTTACATTTTTTACCCTTTTCTCACTTAATCTTCATCTTTTCAGTTCTTTATCATGCTGTTAATCTGTACCACTTTATATACTTTTTTTGTTGGTTCTCTTTGCTTCAGCCCATTTTATGCCACGTGCATATGCCAAAGACTACTTTAGTCTATAGAGTAACACGGGCTGATTGCGGTTCTGAGCCGATCCAGTAGCAGGGCTTTAATGCCGCCTTGGCACTCATCTCAGGCAGTCGTAGCTTTTGTGGTCATGTTGGCAGGCAGTGAAAGGACCAAAAGGCAAACGGTACGCCTGCCAGCGGCACGCTAAGGGTTAAATCCTCCACTGGGTCACAGGGCAAGATGGGAGAGAATGTAATCCTGTTAGCTCGAAGCATGTATGCTACGTGCAAGCGCGCGTGCGTGGGAGGCTAACACCTAATCTAGTTCAGAGAGAAAGACAGGCCGCGTGATGTAAAAAAAAGGAATGTGAAAAAAGGAGAATTGGACCACAGACAACACAATACACTGAAAATTATAATGGATACATGCGTGCATGCACACATACACACACACACACACACAATCAAATAACACATTCAATCAAGCCAACGACCAAAATGAGCACTTAGCATCTAGCTGACGTGCCTGTTAAATTGTTTTTATTGTTAAAAACGTTTTTTGTAACAAGGAATCGCAGTTCATCATGTTTTTGATTAAACTACAAACTGTTTTTTTTATTTGTTCTTTACTTCTTAAGTACAAATAAATTTGTTGAATTTTGTTGGATGGTGGGTGTATGGGGCTCTGTTTTAAAACCTTGTGAGCTTTTTTGCTTTCAGCTGCCTACATAGACAGCAGCGTTTTAGGAGAGCAGCATTAGGGCCACGTTTGATTCATGCTGTGCCTTTTTGAACAGAAACATTATCTTAACCTTTGACCCCGCTGACAATGTTTCTAAGGACAAAGTTGTAAATGTGATGGTATTTGCGTTCATGTACGTGATGACTGCAAAGCGAAATGCTGTGATTATTCCTTCTGAAACAAAGTTAATTTAAGGGCACATCTTTTCTGAAACCTTTCTGTTGACCCTGATATTTAACTGATATTTAACAGGTCATAATTGTCTTTTAAAAAGATGCCATGGTTGGCAGTAGTTAAAGCAGTTAACTTATAAACAGTGTATGCTTTTTTTGAACAAGCCACAAAAACAACAAAATATTGCACATATGTAAATTATATGAACTGCTAATATGTGGTTGGAATGATTGTAAAATAAAGTCTTTTAAAATGTGAAACAGACGCAATGCAGTGCAGATTAGCCTGCCATGGTGCATGCTGGGTAATTTTTATATTGAGAAGATGAATAAACACCAGTCAAGATTTTGGACTGCTATTAAAACTCCCCACATTGTGTGTTTGTGTGCTTGTTTGTGTGTGCTTGCTTATATGTGTGTGTGCTTGTGTGTTTTGATGGAGAGAAAATGAGCCCCCAGTCTTTTTTGCTTAAATTTCCATAACATTCATCCTTTGAGCTCTCGCTAGCATATTACATGTTCAGTAATAAGCATTACATTAGCTTGAACCTCACCCCCACGCCAGAAACAAACAGATAATTACAGCCTTATCACTAGAAGAAAAGAATCACCAAACTGGGGGTTTTACCAAACTGATCTGTATCACTTGTTCTGGATACATTTTTGTATTTTATAGTGTATAGATACATTTTGATTTTTAATTTGGATGATCAAAAATAGTATGGTGCTTCAAATTGCACATAAAGTGTTTTGAATGGTTTACAGCATCGTTCTGAGTAAAACAGGTGTTTTGAGTGATTTTAAATGTGTTGAGATGCGGTTGCTAGGGTGGTTTCAAGGCAGCTGTGTACTGGCCCCCAGGTGTTTGGGATGTTCTGGTCCCTAAACATGACTCTAGTCCTTCCCTCCAAGTAAGGAACAACAAATCCACATGATTCAAGCTACCATTGACAAATGGTGTGTGATGAGTTACAATGAACCAAAATGCAATACCTTTAACAAACACCAAGCCTTATATAATAGCAATAGCTAAATAATTAAAATACTGACAGGTGTTTTTGCTGGTTTGGGATCAGGGCTTGTACTTGAGTCTGTGAGTTGTCGATTCCTCCCCCCACCTTTTCAGCAGTAAGGGTCGCATCTATTCATCACACCTTGGAAAAAAATTATCGCACCTTAGCCATCATGTTCCTCTGCTTTCAGATCTGTGCGAACAAGCCATCAGCCCCCTGAAATATCTAATGTTCCCTTTCTCTCTCTGCAGATCACCAGAAACTGGAACGTGAGGCCCGAATCTGTCGTCTGCTCAAACACCCCAATATTGGTGAGTTTGTCTGAGGGAGACAAATGCTATGTGTACTGTGTATGTTTAATTATGTGTGTGTATCTATATGTATATTTGTATATTACATGCCAAATAATGATGATTGGTTTGATAATAGTGACTGTATAGGGTCAGAGTTTTTTTTATAAAATGCAGTTTTTATCAGGTACATTAATTTCAAAATGATTAAATGGGACAAAAAGGTTTGGAGGAAGTTTTATAATAAAGAACTATTATTTTTCTTGATTAAACGCTTCTCTGATTTACCATTTAAATGTATTATTATAGAGAGGGTATTGTACTGATGTAGAAAGAAAATCTGAAAAGAGAATTGTGGTAACCTCTTGATACCTTTAATTAGCAAAAAGTCATTATTAAGATACAATAAAAACCCCAGTTGTAATCTGAAATACAAGAAAGGGTTACCTAATTGAAGAATTATTCATACATGCAACAGTGCTGTAAGTAAAGCTGAAAACAATATCCGCAGCTGTGTGAAAAAGTGTGTGTGTGTAAATGTGAGTGTGTGTGTAAATGTGAGTGAGTGAATGTGAGAGTGTGAGTGAATGTGTGTGAGAGTGTGTCTGTGTGTGTGAGTTGGTACCAGTGATGACTGGGACCCAATAGGGCTAAAATACTTTCATCAAAAAATGTCCTGCGGAACAGCCTCCCCCCCAAAAAAAATTATTCTTTTAGCGAACCAATGAACAGTGGAGAAAAAAAGGTTTGAGGGGAAAACATTAGCAGAAACAGAGGCAAAAGGCAGAATTCAGTAGACTGCATTACAGAAGCAAAAAGAAAATTAAAAGAAGTTTGAAGACAAAGTTGGAAATGTGAACAAATGGGGAGCGCAAAAAGACTTGAGTGGGAAAAACAGAACAGAATGGCCATCGAGATGGGATCGATGTTAAAGAGGGAATCTACAGAAGGTGACGCTACGGGGATAGAGAGAGCAGCAAAGATAGATGGAGAGAGAGAGTGACTGTAGCTCTATAAATAACTGCTGAGGTGGGAGATGCTAGTGGGCAGGAGTGCAATGCTAGTGGGCAACCATCATTATCATCACTTGTAGAAGAGCACAACAAGTAAAAAGTGAACCACAAAGAAGACAAAGACATACCTGAAATCATTTAAGGATGCTTGAGGCTAGGGCTGGGCGTTATGAAATATACTGTGCAATGGTGGAATTGCGTCAGCTGATAGAGAGTTTGCTGTAGTGTTTTTGCATTTAGCAATTTATTTGCACAACTATGTATTTGCAACCTGCCTTACATTATTTACACTTGCGGTTTAAAGTAGCGTAATGACTAATGTGAGGAAACAGTGGGGCATCACAAACAAGTCAGGACAAGACAGAATTTGTTATTAAGGTGTGTAATGCAAAGCGAGTTTATTCGCTTAGGGTTGCCTGGCAACTTCTCACATTACACAGAATAATTGACTGTTTGTAATAGGGATAGGCATGGGTGCTTGAGTATTCGGATGTGACAATCAAGAAAAATATTGTTTTTATGGGTGTTGTGTCCTGAGGTCAGGTTGGGGAACTCATGCCCTGCCCCCCAAGTACTCAGTGCTTACAGCTACCCATTGATTAGAATAGAAAAATACAAAAAAATGCCTAATGCATATGTAAACTTTTCACATTGGCTTCAAGCAGTTGTTGTAATTTTGATAAATCTAAGATCAGAACCTTCAGACATTGATTCATCGAACTACAACCTTTGCTGACAAGTTGTTCCAATATATGATATTTTCCACACCTTGTCCCACACTGACCTCAGCTTCACACCTATTCCAGCCTCTCTTTTTCTCGTCCTTTCTGTCTCTCACTTTCTTTTTTTCAGTCTCTCAGCATCCCTCCATCCGGCATTTTCTTATTTTTTATCCCCATCTCTGTTCCCTCCTCAGGCGATGCAGTTTCATTGTCACCTGTATCTGTCTCTCTCTCTTTCGCTTTACTTCCTGTCGTGTCTCCTGAAGTGGACAGCTTGTCATGTTTTCTGCTTGGGCTGCACATAAGTGCTGAACAATAGAGCCAATGAGACGGAGAGAGAGAGTTTGAAAGGTTACTGAGGAGAGAGGGCTGAGTGCTCATTGCTGCCGGCATAGTCGGCACATGCTGAGTTAGTTTTGCCTTTTTGACAGACTTTGTGTTTTGATTCTCAAACAGAACAGCAGTCAGCACCACAGAGCCACAACATTTACACTTTTGAGGAAATGAAGCTACAAATCGCTTACAATTAATTAGGTGGTAGTACAATGTATTTAAAATAGGGAAACGCATCACCTTTAACCAATTATATCAAAGGCTAACAATTTTGATCCAATCAAATTCCACTAGTTAAAATCACCTCGTTTATTAAATACTTGTTTTTTCCTGAAATATCTTACATTATAGAGACAAAATGTTATGTGAACATAACTTTTCACTGTCTTTAATCTCAGTTTGGGTTTTAAGACTTAATTAAAATCAAGTGTCTGTAATTACTGGTATAACAGTGGCTCTTGTTTGCATTGTCAACATGTCAGGGCCTTGCTTGTCAAACAGTGACTTTGAGGATTATTGACTTACACTAATAATATAGAAGTAATTTAACTAATATAGATATTCCACAGTGACGGACTTGCCTGTTATTTGTTCTCCATCTCTTCTCCCTCTGTCTGATTAAGCTTTTAGTTGCTATGTTGCTCTCTTAGGGCTCTCAACAGGCTCCTTCTATTCTCGGCAGTGTTTACTCGACTTTCTTACTCTCCCTCTCTCTCTCTCCCCAACCCTCCCCATTCATGGTGTGTCACTGTCTACGTGACACACTGCTTGTGTACATAAATGAACTTGTCATGTACTTTCTCTCCCTCTCTTTCTCTCTCTCGCTCGCTCTTTAATATTCTTCAAGATATTTTTATTTCATTTAAACCATATGTTCATTATGGTTATTTTAAGTTGGTGAATCTACTTTGTAATTGTAAACGTTGCCCTAACATCACAATAATAGCGCTTAATTGGACGTATGCTGTGTGTTTTCCTCAGATGTTGTTATGAATGCTGTGTGATGGAGCGAGCAATGCTCCGAAGATATCCCTCTTTGTACATCATTAAAAAACATGTGCTTTCATAACACATCTCTGTTGTCGTCATTGTTTAATGCTATTTCACCTGTTGTGTCTTTTCAATCTCTAGTTCGACTCCATGACAGTATCTCAGAAGAGGGTTTTCATTACCTGGTCTTTGACCTGTGAGTATGGCCCCAACACACACACACACACACACACAGGATCAGTATGGTGTGACTCAACAGTGTATGCTGTATTGTAACACTAGACATGGTAATGATATAGGCTGTGTTCTAAAACCTAGCGAGTTGGCATGGGCAGCATCCTAACTGAAATCTCATGGAGCTTTATGAATTTTTTTCCCTGATCTTGGTGCAAAGCATTGTGGGATTTACTTTCTCCTTGAAGGGTGTGTGAAGGTTGCGTGGGTGCTCTACATGTTTTTTGTAGAATTCATTTAAAAGCAGGTATCCTAGTGTAGGGTTACAATGCTAAGGAATTGTGGAAAAGGTAATTAATTGGAAATGTTGGGTAATGTTTACAAACTGTATCATATGCAAACTTTGCTGTTTGATTAAGAAGAGAGGTTTAAAACACAAGACATTTTATTACAATGAATCATTTCAGAACGGTGCTGCAGGCAGATAAATGCAGTTCAAATATGTTAGACAGGAACACCTCGTTCGCTGTCTCAGGTGTCAAAAATATATCCTTCAGTTTGATGCGATCTGCCAGGAAAAATTGTCGGGTAGACCTTTTCGGGTGGCAGTAAATGCGATTTAGTGCTGTCAAGATTGTTGTTTTTGTGATTATATTCTGGTTATAACCAGAGTAGATGCTGTTTGAGTTTCCAGCCTAATGTTACTAATGTTATGTACCTGTGAAAAAATTATAATGTATCTGCTATGTACAGCTCGATGCCGGAACACAACTGTAAACCCACTTATTTACCCTGATAATCATTAGGGGTGGACAATGTAACAAAATTTCACATTAAATTAGATAATGATGTCACAAAATAAAACATGTTTATAGGAAAGCTTGTAATGAGTAATAACTGAGGTGGGTGGGGCTTAGCAGAGAGTGACAGTTACACCAAAGAGAATTACAAGTGATTGAAATGCTTGCGCCACACCATCTGCAACCTGTATGTTTGACAACCTGGTTTAAATTAGACAGAACCAATAGTGTGAGTTTGGGGCGTGGCTAACAACGTTTCATACAGCTGCAACGATCAACGTTGTAACTACAGTGTTATCTTCTATGGTAAACCAAAGCAAATTTTGTTAGGTGAAGTTCGGTCTAATTCGTACAGAGGCCAAAATACAAAGTATTCATGTACCTAAAAAAATGAAATTCTGCAATAATTACCACATGAATGTTTTACTGTGTCACGTACTCAAAATCATATTTATGCAAGTGTAAAATGTCGGCTTTGCTTTCCACTGCTGTCCAAATTAGCCCAGAAGCAGCCCAGTCTCTGCTCTCTCTTCCCTCTTCTTGTTTAGCTGTTTTCTCTCTCTTTCTCTTTCCGCAGTGTGACTGGGGGGGAGTTGTTCGAGGATATCGTCGCCAGAGAGTATTACAGTGAAGCTGACGCAAGGTGGGCTCTCCAATTTACTGTTGCTGTGGTTACTGTGCTGCAGCCTGCAGTGAGCAGGTCACACACACTCACACACACACGCTTCTGGTTCGAAAGCACAGAGAGGGATGGTGGATCTCTTTTGTGTAGAAAAAATGAGAGCCTTTAATGATGGTGGAGTTTGCCAGAACTGACAATCAACAGGTGCCACACAAAACATATCCATTTGTCCTCCATTGGCCTCCCCCCTTCTCTCCCTCTCTCTCTCTCTCCATTTCTCTCTCTCACACACCATCTTTCCCCCTTCACTAATTCTATTTCATTTTATTTCAATTCCATATGTAACAGTGTTGGATCCACAAGATGTTTTGCATACTTGTATAGCATGTGTGGATGTCTGTATATCTGTTTCATATAGCGACTTGTACTCAGTGACGTTTGATTGGTGCCGGTTCTGTTTGGCCAATCCAGAAACAGATGAGGCAGGTGCTGAAGAAACCTGTTTGAAAAGAGCAATTAAATAGGCATTATTCTATTTAGAGATAATAATGGCACAGACATTATGCTTTTTCCTACAGCAGTTAGCTTGAAAGTCTGAGGGTCCCTTAGTTAAAGCTTCACGTATGGACACACACCAGCTGACTGTGTTTCGAAGCACTCACATGGGAGTTCATGGTAAATTTGGTTTACCTGCTTGATGGCCACAGTTGGGCTGTGATATTACAGAGGTAAAGAGAGTGCGTCTGTAAATAAAATAAATGTGAGATAAAGGGAGGTGTGTAAATGTAGGAAAAGGTGAGTGGGGAAAATGGGGGCAAGAATGAATTCTAGATAGAGATCAGCTGTCTGTGTTTGTGTATGTTTGTAGAGGAGAGAGACAGTTTTTTTGTGTCCGGAATGGAATTTATTCTGCCCTAAAAATGGAATGCTGTGCTAAAAATCTAACCAAATTTGGGCAAAGAGCCTCTGTGTTCTTTCTGTAACGTTAATATATCAACATTCTTTTTTATTCTGGTTTCTTATCTCCTCTGCTTTTTCTTCTCTCTCTTTCTGTCTCCCACTCTCTCGTACATGAGTCTACACACGGTTCGAAATTAATGCTTATCTGACACAAGAGCAGCCAAAAATCAGACAAGCGAACCGCAGGATAAGTTGTCAGATCGGATAACTACATCAGTTATTACATTGCAAACTCATCTGAGAAAAAAATTCCCAATCACAGGAAAAATGTGTTGCGCTAAACGCTGATTGTTAATTCTCGTGTATGACACCATAAACTTAATAGGAACTTTAATCTGGATTGGAAACTACTTCACTTTTCCCAATTACTGTATCTGTCAAGAGCTTCCTTAACACATACATGATCATGTACTGTACTCCTGACTTCATAAATTGACTTCATATTCCTGATGTCTTGTACCATTTGTACACCAAGTTGTGTTGTTGAAAACATGTTTGGGAAAAGTGACATAAGCATTCGGAACATTTTAACTAGTTCAGAAAAATACCTGGAAAAGCGTAATGTTGATCCCTGCAACTCTTCTCAAATTCCAGTTAAATTCAATTTAGTATATAGCTATTATTAAGTTATCCATCTGTTTTGCTGAAGCCTGGTCAGTTGTGGAGAAATGGAAATCCAATGTAAACCATCAATGACATTTATAAAGTGAATTTAATAAAGGTTTGAGAGACTAAGAAGTCACACATTATTTCACCAAACATTCTTTAACCATTAAAGAGTTCAATGTTGAATGTCTATAGGACAGTGTCACCACAGTATCTCTCTCTCTGTCACTCTCTCTCTCTCGCTCTCTCTCTCTCTCTCTCTCTCTCTCTCTCTCTCTCTCTCTCTCTCAGCTGTCCTGGTTAGGCCTCTCCCTCCAAATTCTGTTATAGGATTAAAGAATTAAGAGGGATGAGAACGCATGTGTGTGTGTGTACCTGTCTGTGTGTGAGGTGCTTTAGCAACAGTGATGCCCACCCCAGCTATCCCAGAATCCCTTGCTCAGCTCACTTTATGTGCCCCTGTGACCTGACGCATACCCTGTAACCCCAGCTGTGTCTGCTAAAGTAGGAGGTTTATGAGAGTAATATGTGACATCAATCATCCAGTCACAGTGTTTAATTTAATTTCTTAATTTAATTGTCCAGTGGAGGCTGTTTGATTAACTGTACTGTAATCAATTTCAAGGGTTTATTTTCATTAAGGGGTTGAAAAAAAGGCTTACAGTTTATTTCTTTTTAAAATAGTTGTAAATACTTGTGAAATTGACTGTACGTTCTGTATGTTGTTTTAATATGGGAAAAGATTTGGGAAATAAGCTTTTTTGGATAAAGATACAGTCTCTGAAGTTATTTGTACCACATAGCCACAATTAATATGTTTCTGTTAATATGTCTGTTTTGCATCATATATTATTGGGGAAAATACTTTTCAGCTTGTCTTTAGTATATTATTAATTGAATACTTCATCCAAAAATCTGTTTTATCTTTACTGTACTCCAAACCAGTATGACTAACTTAATATATGGCACACATGTAAATTTTATGTAGTCGTTTTGAATGATGTAACCCTTAGGAAATTGCAAATATATTTATAGATTAAGAGATGGCAAATGTAAGACAGAGTAAAGAAAATATGCAGAACTGATAGACATTCAAGGCTATATTTAAAAAGAAACATAGTTGAATGATTCATGTTTTTTTTCGCTTATGTATTATTCTCTGTTTATATTTCAGTCAGTGCATCAGCCAGATCCTGGAGAGTGTCAATCATATTCACCAGCATGACATTGTGCACAGAGACCTTAAGGTGAGAAAGAGCCTGTCACCACGACAACCTTGCTCATGGCAACCAGGCTGTCTCTGAGGGTTTCCATGTTGATACCCTGCCCTGTCCCACACAAACTCACAGACAAAGAAACGGGCAGATGTATTTTTTTTTCTACACAACCTATTTAGACATTAAAATTACAATTTTATAAAAAATCTAAAATACAGTTTTAAACAGCCATTTTCAGAGCAAATATTTGACTGTCATGATACATAATGGAAAAAATTGAAAGACAGTGTTTTTTTGCATCACCTATAATGCATACACACTTTAAGAAATGTGTGTAAATGAAATGTGTGTGTGTTGTAAGGCATTGCTAGCCCCTTAGATACCACAAACACACAGATTTATCATGTCCTCTGATTGTGCATTAGCTACACACACTGCCCACCCCCATGTGTATGTGAGCCCAATGCTAAGCAGCAGAAATATGCCCAGGCTGGTTGCCATAGCAAAGAATGTGATATGACAACTGTTGCTGGTATTGCCTGAGAGACGAAGGGAATGTGGGAGGGGCCATAACGCCTCTCACTGTTTCTCATTTGTAGTCAGTGCATTTAATGAGAACGAATGAGAGATTCACACCTATGGGCATAAATTACCCAGCATTCTCATAACAGATCAATTTAAATGCTGCGCTTAAATGTTGAGCTATGGGGATGCACTCTGAACATTAAAAAAGATAAATGTGCAGCACATAATAAATAAAGCATATTGAATTCTGTGAAGGGTGGGACAATTCAACTTTTTCCAGCCCATATATTAGTGAGAAAGTTGAGCTTGGATCTAATATATGTTCCTGGGCAAGGGTGAAATACTAGCAAACTAGACAACCTAGTTAATTTACCCTACAGCCTGCATAACATAAATGTGCTGTAGACATGGCGTGATGTGTGAACTCTGTGACTTGCGTAAAGATCTTTGACCCACACAGGCAGCCCTATTCAGTTAAGCAGGTTTTTCTGGTATAATTAAACACCTTTATCATCCTTATGGTTGCAAAGCTGATGTGCTTCTCTTTAGTGATTGCTCACACTGACAGTGATTTTATTGCTGGGGGTCATCATGGCTGTATTGTTGGTTATACCGGGCGTTCCCACTGCCGGTTGCCTCTTGTTCCCACTGCCCTAATGTTAGAGGATCGGTGAATGAGTGTCAGTGTATGAATTAAGCTTATTGTAATGCGACAGTTCTGTTTTCCGTGCATAAATAACTTTATGTGGGCAGAGGCAAATCATATGGAACAAGGAAATCGCTCACAATCACCTTTATTTCATTATCTCCATTTTGCCTGTAGTCAGCTACAGTGTTTCTTGGTGCATCTCGCAAAACCTGTCAGGAATGTGCTACATTACACTCCCAAACAAGAAGAGAAAAATAAATGACATTTTGTGAATGAAACATTAGGCCTATTTTAGGCCTATTAGTTTCGGCATCATTTCAGCAATTTTTTCCCCCCAGTTCTCATTAATGCAAAAACAAAATTCTAATTTACATATTCTCATTACTGTAATGTGAAGAGATATTATTACACTGTGAAGTTCAGTTTTAAAAAATCATTACATAACAGTATTTGTTTTCTGTAATACAAACCATGTAATACATTGTATCCCTCAATGAGAATAAGTAGTTCTAATAGGTTTTAAATAATGCCACAATGCAAATAACTTTAAAGAGCCTAAATATAGACTTCATTTTCTTTAAACAAATTATTTCTATTTTTGGTTGAAATGTAACTGTGCTTTCCATGTTCTTTATTCCTGTTAGCAGTTGCCACGTGGTGCGTCTGCTGGCTACTCATTTGCATGAAGTTCTCAACTTTGTGGTGTGGCTAGACAAGCCCATATTGCACAGAAAATGTGTCAGTTTACATAGAAAATAAAAGACATCCAGACACTTTGTCACTGTCAGTGTGACTGTCACATCAGATTTAACATCAACACCAGTAAACTGTCACAGCTTTCGTTGCATCACAGAATAACAGGGCAAAGGTCACTGTCACTGAAGAATCATCCTACTGTGTTTGAAATGTTTGTGGGCGTGAAAAGTGTGTTAAAGTTTTCTCTGGTTTTTCTCGCAGCCTGAGAACCTGCTGTTGGCCAGTAAGATGAAAGGAGCAGCAGTGAAACTGGCTGATTTTGGGCTGGCCATCGAAGTGCAGGGTGACCAACAGGCCTGGTTTGGTAAACATCTCATTTCCATTCATACATGCACATACAAAGACTTACCTTGAAGTCAAATGTTAATGTTATTAATCCTTAATAATGGCTAATCCGCTAATCCTGACCTTTACTGATAATGTTTTACATCTGAAGTAGATTTTATTGTAATTTTCTAAAGAAAGTGAGGTGCCTGTTTATTCAAAACTTGCCCCAAGATCCAGGACTGTGTGTGGTTCCCATTGGCATCACTGTGTGGTTTCTAAGGTGCTCATAGTGGTTTTTACTGTCGCTAGGGTATTCTGGGTAGTTGCTACAGTGTCTCAGTAATCTTTGGGCCCTTAGATATGGTTTGGTTTCCTCCGTCAATGCACATCTAAGGGATTCTTATTTTTTGTCCTGAAAAGTAATTTTTGGAAGATATGCTGTATTTGTAAGGTCTTTTCACATATTTGCCACACACACACACACACACACACACACACACACACATAATTGATTCCTTGAAATGTTCTTACAGTTTATCTTAAAATGATGTTCCAACATTTTCTGCCCCATTACCTCTGGTCTGAAACAGATTGGAATGACTGCAAAGGCTTATTTGTTGAACGTGCTAAATGCCAATTTGAGCCCATTTCATGTTTAGCTGTCACACATCTTGCCTCTCAGTATGTGAAAGAGCCTTTAGCTTCATGGATAAGATTCACTCAGGAGAGAGTTAGGCAGGATTCTCAAGGGCCCTGTGGCCCCCTGCTGGCAGCTAGTTTATTTTGCTGCCATTGCAGTTGATATTCTTACGATAGATACTGCTTGAATGCTTTAGATAACATTTCATCTTAAGTTCAAAAACCTGACCAAAGTATCCTTAGCTTTGCATTGTGGGTAAACTAATTGTGGTAAATCCATGTGTATGTGTTAACTAAACAGATTTATGTTACCAAAGTGGTCTCCAAATCCCAGCAGCTGTTCAAAACATGACTATTTCCGGCACAGACACCTCTTGAGTCACGCCAGTGTTGTATTTGAAAGAGGCAGCTATCTTGGCCTACTGCCATTTTGTCTTTGAATGGCTCTGGCATATGGAAACGCACATAAATACTTGTGGAATTATTAGCATTTTCATATTGTGGATGATTGTGAATTGTGAATAGAATGTGGTCCACATTGCAGCCAATAACCACCCATTTAAACAGGAGAGTTGTTTGACTGACTTGAAAACAACCACCTGCAGTTTTTGTTCATATGTGCTGTTTAGGGGTGTTTATCTGAAAAAAACGCAATAATAGCCTATTTTGAAAAAATGTAAATAATAGCACACCTTCATTAAACTTATTTATAAAAGTTGCATAAGGACAGCCAATCAAATTAGGGCTTTGATCAGTAAAGTACATTCTATATTTGTATGCAGTTGTAAGTCAGTAAACAGACTGTGTTCAGTCAATGCTTGATACCTGTACTGTTAGATAAGTGACATTGCTGTAAAGGGGTCTACAGTTTTTATCCAGTGTATCTTATTCTGAAAATACAAAATGATCGTTTATGTAACACTGTTTATGTTTTGTTTGCTATTATCACAGGTTTTGCAGGCACACCTGGCTATCTCTCTCCAGAGGTCCTGAGAAAGGATCCTTATGGCAAACCTGTAGACATCTGGGCCTGTGGTGAGTTTGTAGGAGAGTCTGTAAACATTAGCCCATGTCTTGCATCTGCAGCATGTATGCAACGCATCTTCATTTCAGTGTTTCATAAGAACATGGTGCAGTATTCACAGAAGCGTCG
This sequence comes from Yasuhikotakia modesta, assembly GCA_036877545.1. Lineage (NCBI taxonomy): Eukaryota > Metazoa > Chordata > Actinopteri > Cypriniformes > Botiidae > Yasuhikotakia > Yasuhikotakia modesta. Next base: position 46,298 of record JBAJNP010000398.1, on the reverse strand, counting down.
CATAAGCAGCGTCACAAGTAGAGTAGGAATCTATTTTTGCTGTCACACGCTGAACTCAGCAGTATTTAGGAAGAAAATGCATTGCAAACCTATCTATCTTTTGCAAAAACATGCTCGTATGGAGCATCATAAAATAACATTGTTCACTGCTACTTGCCCAAATAGGGACGTCTGACGACTCAATGCAAGTTTCGTGTGCAGTGACGAGACACGCAGACAGCACTTTCTATTTAAGTCTGGCTGAATCATGAGAATTTATACAGTTAACAGTCTTTGCTGTTTGGGTTCTGTCAGGGTTGCCAGGTCTACGTAACAAAACCAGTCCAATGGCCAGTCAAAACTAGCTCAGTGATTCTATCCCCAATACCAAACCTAGAGTATGACCCTTACAACATAAAACATATTGTTACTGTTATTCTGTTACTGTTGTCACTGTTATTCAGCCAAACTGCATTTCAGTCAAATAAAAAGCAAAATGTCAAATAACAGATTATTTGAGGACATGGCAACACTGGGTTCTGCATTAATTTATTGTCCCTCTCCTTAATATAAATTATATTTCATGACAATCCAGTTTTTAATCATTAATAATGGCCCACTCTCATTAACCATTTTATAATTTATGGCCATTATTTAAGTACTCAATACTCAGGGTGGTAACAGCAAAATGCTGTCAGGGTGAAAGTGTGACACACAATGCTGCAGTTTCAATGCTTACATGCGGCAGAACCGAGATGTATGAAACTGGCCTTTTGAGAGACATTAGAACTCCTACATTGTAATTGTGTCCTAACCTGGCCACTGTTTAGATATATATACCTATACTTGTTTTTCATCACTATAATTGATTTGATACTGATTAGTCTCTCTGTTGTCTGTCCACAGGTGTCATCCTGTATATTCTGCTAGTGGGTTACCCTCCATTTTGGGATGAAGATCAGCACAAGTTATACCAGCAGATCAAGGCAGGGGCTTATGATGTAAGTACAGCTGTCCATCACTGGCCATGTATTGACTTTGGTCCACCCCTCTAAACTGCCCCAATCCGATTGGTCATTAACTGGGGCAGTCACAATAAGTGTGAATCTCTTTCTGCCCTCCACTTTCCATTGGCTACATTTGTTTCCAATTTGCTTCATTTTTTGCAGCATTATTTTCTTTCAAATCATATTTTTGGACTGTTTTAATTAGTCAAGTCTCTGTAAGCACGTCAAGCTGTTTCATAAATCAGTCTAGTGAGGCTTGTTTAATTTTAGGACCACATCACAAGGTCTCTGCATCCTTCCAGAAAATCACTGGAATTTCCCAGCAGGATACCATTAACGCTTCCTGTGAACATTTGTGAAGTCACTCAGAATTGAAGGCATGCGGTGCCAGTGAAAGGTCTCGAGTCCACTTGAGAAAATTCCAAATTTAATCTAGATTGTTTTTAAAGCTAAATAGATTTTGAGCAAAACAATTTTGGAAAAGTTCAAACAGAACATTTATATTCATTTCATAATTTGATATGAATCCCTCTCAAACAGGCAGTTGAAGAAGAACAGACAGCCTGATGATACATTTCAAATCTAATCTAACCATAATTTGTGAACCTGTTCCAAAGAACATTTTGAGATAATTAACATGGTCAGGTTCACAAATTTGAATGTTTGTTTTACTTAGAAATAGTGCAGATTATTTCCTATTGGAAATTCGTTTTTTTAAGAAAATACTGAAGTTCTTTTTTCATTTCTCTGTCTTTTCGATTCATACATTTGTTCCAAAAAGTTTTGATTGCAACAGATGTAACAGTTTCTGAGATAATTGCTGTGGTCAGTTAATTTCAGATTTGTTATGTTTTAGAGGTTCTTCTGGTTTTATTGATTATGTCATGCTCTCTGTGACGCATTGCAGGGAGATTGTCACTGTTTAGAAACAGCTGTCTTGTCCCAGAATGTGTCTACTTCATGGTTTGAGTTTGTGGGTGTGTCTTATTTTGTAAATCAATCGATTGCATCAGTGAATCAGTTTGAGTAGTCGTCATCATGAGTTCAGCCATATGTGACATCACAGTGCGGGAAGTGTTAATGTTATAAACATTCATGTGGAAGAGATGATGCAACCTTACAGCCTTGTTGTGAAAGTGGAATGTTGGTACTATTATGCTGTTTGATGAAAGGGGTTTTGTTGGTCACTGAATAATGGACAGGCCTTTTTTTATCTTAGGCATCAGCAGTTTGTCAAAATATGTTAGCTACCATATTAGGGACCAATATGTTGGAGCTTCCCAAGTGTAAGAACCAATCAGAGACTGCAGAGTCATTCACAATCACTTTTGGCCCTCACTGGTCATGTGCTCAAGTCTGGATACCTCATCCTCTGTCCTGATTGGCCGCCTTAGCCGAATGACTAGAAAGCAAGCCCTGCCTTTGACATGCAAAAAGCACAGGTCAAAGCACAGTTAAATTAGTGTGTGTAAGGTCTTATGAACACCTGCAGTGTTTCTAAGTACTATCCACACGCTCATTGTAGCTGATGCAATACAGCGTGAAGCACAAACAAATTACGCTTCCTGGAACCTTCCCAGGATTTTGTTGGAACAAACAAATGATTTGCAATGGCCACGCTGAAGATCTCCCGGTATGAAAGAGGTGGTATGACACGGATCCCACACAGATACAGACACGACTTTTTATTGGCTAATTACAACTGCAATCTTCTCTAGTTATGGGCTGCAATGAAACCAAGAGGTGTGAAATGTGGAAGTGACATGTGTAGAGCAGGAGGGACTCTCTGCCGTGACTCATTAAATCCTGTAGGCCTGTGATACGTTTAATTTCGTTCGCCTACAGCACAGACTGCACTGTATGTGTGTGGCTACATCTCGCGGTGGGACATGCGCTCTAGGCATTCTAGTGTATATAGTATATACATATCTAATGCTTGCTTGCATTTTTCAATTGTTGTCCCCTACAGTTTCCATCTCCGGAGTGGGATACAGTCACCCCCGAGGCCAAGAACCTCATCAACCAAATGTTGACCATCAACCCTGCCAAGAGGATCACAGCAGAGCAGGCCCTCAAGCACCCATGGGTCTGCGTGAGTATCTGTGCCAACAATATACAATCCAGCAAATATCTGTTTAGAAACCCCTGAACTCCTTTGAACTTTAAAAGGATAGTTCACCCCAAAATTATGATAATCTAAAAAAATTGTATGGGTTTTAAAAGACATGAGGATGAAAAACGATCCCAGCTAACAATTTTAGAGTGAGCAAATGTTTCTGTAATGTTCCATTATGTAACTAAAATGTTATTTGGGACGTTCTTGGTATGTTCAAACCATCCAGGTTTTTTAGACATTGTATTCCATTAGAACTTAGAAGAAGAATAATGTTTATGATATGAATGTATTAAAAATGTATTTATGAATATAAATGTATAAAAAATTTGAGAATTTTGTTTTGCAATGTTTCCTGTTAGCGGGGATGAAATCATTTTCTTTTTTGGTTTAAGAAATGGAATTCACAGAATATGTCAAGATGTTTAATGACCCTGCATGGCTTCAAATACCTACAAAATGGTGATATTTTGAGCTGTAACCTGCAATGGTTATATTTTCAGCAACGATCCACAGTGGCATCCATGATGCATCGTCAAGAGACAGTGGAGTGTCTGCGAAAGTTCAACGCTCGCAGAAAACTCAAGGTAAAGCATTGGGTTAAAGAGCCCTTGAACTCTGCCTTCAGTCTTTTTCCCTCTGGTAATTGGTGCTTAATGTCCTGTTGCCATGGAATAAGGACTGTGTTTTTCTCTGTTTTCTTTCAGGGAGCAATTTTGACCACGATGCTGGTTTCTAGAAACTTCTCAGGTGTGTTGTCTCATTCTCTTGGGCTCATGCAGGAAAGTGCAAAGTTATGGATGAACTTATCCTACCCCTCTGAGTTTTGTTCCACTTTTTATATATAAAAAAACTTTGTAAGGTTGGATCTGTAATTAAAATGAGCAAAAAGTCCACTTGGGATATAGAGCTTTGGATTACAAGACTTGAGTTTAAATAGATAGGGGTATCTGAGTCTCTCTATCTTGAGATGTATTTGCTCTTTCAAGGTTTTTGTCTGAAGTTTAAGGTAATGCACTGAACAAATATAAAAAAAAAACATATTGTTTTTTAGAATTTGGGTCTTTATGTACTGTCTGAAAGGAGACTATGTAAATAGAAATGTTTAGCTTTTTGTTTTTGATGCAGGATTTGTATTTGCTGCAACAGGTTGCAGAAGTACAGCTTGTGTTTAGACGTAGATCAGAAATTATAGACCTGAAGTAGCCAATTCTGCTTCTGGAAAGCAGCCTTCCTGCAGAGTCTGGTTTCAGTCCTAATCACACACCTGTTTTTCAGGGATGCCTTGAAAATGGCACAGGTGTGTTGAATTGCAGGTGGGTTGAAGTTAAACGCTGCAGTACGGTTGCCCTCCACAAGCAGAAATGGACCTTCTTGTTCTAAAGAGTAGGGGTAACATGTTCAGTAGGGTTTAAAAACAATTCCATACCTTCTCCCAACTCAACGCCTCTCTGTCCAATAGTGGGTCGGCAGCATACCAGCCCTGCTGCTCCCACCACAAGCACTGCCGCACTTGCACAGGAAGGTATGTGAGAGTGCATCTCCTAACCTCACCACCAGGGGACCAAGCGAGTCCCCTTCACACTCTCTTAAAACCCCACTCTCCCTTTGCTCTGTCCAATCAGCATGCAACCAATAAGAAGCCTGCCTGTCCTCCCATCACCTGCATAAATTATTTGGTTTAGCTCTATCTTCACTCTCATGAACAACCTTTGCTATATAGTCCTGGAGAAAACGTTCTTACGCTGAAAAGAATTGTGGCCTGCTGTATTTCCATCTCTCACATATACGTCACAAACTGAAACTATGTGTCTGTAAGAGTTTTTGGAACAGCATGCTTTTATTGATGCTTTGCTTTTACGGAAACGTAACTTACACCGATCAGATCATCAAGCTATCCTTTAATCAAACACACAGGTTTAGTTAGTTACCCTTTACCTTTGTCTCAAATATTGTGAACGATTTCTTAAAACTGGCTAATTTTTGAATGCAGGACAGTTAAAGTGGAATACAGAGCGACAGCATTAGCTTTGCTTTCACAAGGTTTTACTTGTAATCAAAGATTTTTTTTATCTTCCCACTGTCCTGACTTCAGTTTACACACAAAGGCTCCAGGCGAAACATTCTGATCGATATTGCCGCATTGCATTCATGTTAACGATCGCCACAGCGAGACCCACCATCAGCCGGCATGCGTTACTGTCTGCATGGAGTAGAAAAATGCAAATGTCACTCCTCCTTTGATTAGACTTATTTCTCTCTTTCTCTTGCTCTTTCCCTCTCGATTAAATTGCTTCTGCCCTTTTTGGCTTTCTCCTTCCCTGCTGATCAGCTTACTGGTGTTATTTTCTACTGCGTTAAATAGCATTTAAGAAAAGTCTGCTTTAGCTGAAGATATAGGACCCTGGTCCCGTGTCTGCCTCAGCCCACTTTGGTGCTTTGCAGAGTAATTGGGTTTGGTGGGATGAAGGCTGATGCTTCTAAAGTTCTTAGGACTCAGTTCTTTATCATTACCTAAAGCAGACCTGTGTAGCCCAGCCAAGCCACCATTGCCCTTCCACTTTCCTTCCAACTTTTCCTCCCCTGTTGCTGAACGCGCAGGGGTTTAACCACACGGACGGGCAGGAGCGGGGTTGGCGTGCTGCCAGTCGTCAGACCTGATAACACTGGTGCATGGGCTCGGAGAGCGCCAGGTGGTCTGCGGGGAACGAGGCCCCCTGGAGGGCAGATGGACAACACTGTTGACAGTGTCTATGAGTCAGGAGAAATGGAGATGAGATCACTGTGTCCAGACCCTCACAGAGGGCCCAGTTGTATTGTAGGTGCTGGTGTCATGCTGATCTAACTGTTATTGTCCTACTCTCACCGAAAGCTGGGACAGCTGTCAGTCATTTCGAGTGAATGTCACCAGCTGCCGTCTCCAGCAAGCTGTGTTAACAGCTGTCAGCTTCTGAGAATGCGCGATTATATTCATAATGGTCAAAGGAGAACAATTAAGTGAAGCTACAACATCTGCTCACATCCCTCAGGATTCAGGAAACCATCAAACAAGAAGTTTGTGTTGAATGCTAAAGCTGTTAAAAGTGTTCATGTTTTAGTAATTGTAAGCTGTGTTAGAAACTATACAAGTGTAATTTCTTGTGATATATAGTTTATAGTGCACATTATGCAAATTTGTTGTGATGATTATTGATATTGAATATTTGGAAGTTAAATACAACATAAGGTAACTTAAATTATGTATAGAAATGTAGTTAACTGTACGCACATTTTTACTAACTGATGTTTAAGTCTAAATTATTTTCCATTTCTACTGTAGACCATTGGTTTATTAATTAGAGCTTAAGTTGTATTTAACCTGGAATATTTTGGTTAATGCTATTTGGAGAAATGTATTTAATGCTCCTATTAGTTCTTAGCTATAACTCGTAAATATATGTATCTTTTATTTAAGTCTTTAATTGTATTACCCAGATGGGACTTAGAACAAGTAGGTTAATATACTAAGGCATGTTAGTATGCTGAAATGATTTAATATTTAATTTATGCGGTTATATTTATTTTATTTTGGTCAACCAAAATTAATTAATTGTTTCCAAAAATATGTTAAGAACACAGGTGTACCTGAAAGGACAATCATATGTACACAATTTCAATTATATGATCACATTTCATGAGGTAAATATAAGAATTTTAAATATTAATAATCAAAACTCAGAAATGTCATTGCCAATTTATGCATCCTTGTACTGCTGTTGTTTAAACTGTTAGGTCTCTTTTTTTATGAAATCCTACCATTTTGCTTTAGTCTATAATGTATTATAACCGATTTACTGAGCTAAATTATCTTTGAAATAACTTTGTCTCTTTGTCTTAAAATGCTTTTCTTCCTCTTATATAATTTGTGGTTTTCACTCAGAATTAATAGCTGTATAACTTCTGCCGGGATCCTGAGTCCAATAGCTCTGCAGTATCACAGAGGACTGCTGGCTCAGCTTTACACCCAACAGTCTGTAAATCTTACGAGACATAGTTAGATATGCAAGACGGTTCAGTGTTAATGAGCTGAGGTCTACCTTTAGGACTCCCTCATCAGTGCATTGCATTATGGGATGTATGGTTCAAACCTGTTGGCACTGCATGGCTGACTGTATGGTGAATTGCATCCACCATCAGCACCGCTCACCTCATGATCAGTGACGCATGAAAACAGGTCTGCCATGCAAACAATGCCTGCCTTGTTTCAGCTCCTCCTTTGCTACTAAATAGATATTTGTTCCTCTTTATCTTGCCATTTTTCCTTCTTGTTTGTTAATGGAAGGTAAGCCACTTAACCGGAATACCAAATGTGAATCCTGGTGCGTTCCGAGTTGTGTTTGTGAACAGAACCCATTTTTTTATAGATCTGTTGTGGTCTCACACAAAGCGTTTCATTATTCTCTGAGGCCCTCTGAAGTGTATTGGGGGCCACTTCCTCTACACTGATTCAAGACCTCTGAAACGCGGCCTCTGGGAAATAACCGTTGCATTTAAAGCAAAATCAATTGCATACATTAGCTGTGAGTTTCCTTCATTACACCTGCATGGGCAAATGGAGAACAAATTCATTTTCTTTGTCTGCTTTTGAGTTGGCCAGAAATGTGCAAGTTATTTCAAGCAGTTAGTTACTGTTAAAGGGGTCATATCACAGTATATTTCTATATTAATCAACAATTTTTTTGCACCAAAACACAACTGGTGCTATGCTGAAGTGCACCTCAGTTGTTTTCTGGTGGCATTGGGAATTGAACTAGTGACCTTCTGGTTACAAGTACAATTCTCTAACCAGTAGGCCACTACTAGGCCAAAACTACCCACACTGATGCTATTCATTAGAAAACACTAAGTGGATCAATCCCACTTTATCCTGATTCAGTGGCCCCTGAAAAACCTTAGTAAGTAAATATGTGGGTAATCAAGTGTTTAAATGTGTTTAGCTATCTTGTGTCAGAAAATAACAGAAATTCAGAATGAACTGTTCTTGCAGCTTAGTTTCACCAAATGATTTTTTACTTAAAGTCACAGCTCATTTTCTCTTTAAACAGCCAAGGAAATTGGATTTCTTGTGACGTGACCCTTTAAACTGAATCTCGCTGCGTAAATCTTTTGAGTCTTACAAAATAAATTCACAAGTTATTCTCGAGATGTCGTACCTTCGTCTTCCAGCTTTAAAATGCATTAGGTGTAAATAGACATGAGAAGATCTATAAAGAATTTTCCCTGCGGCCAAAAAAAATGCAGTTCAGCGTTTTCTCCTGAGCCCTGTACTGTAATGAATGATGGAACTGCAAGCCAGCAATTTATTAATTGTTTTATATGGCAGTTTATTTGAAATATCAGACCATATGAGCCTTCTGTCACTTTTGTCAGTCAATCTCTGAGTACTAATTTACTGTTTCTCTGTTCCCTGCAGCATGCAAAAGTTTACTCAAAAAGGCAGATGGTGTCAAGGTAAGCTCTAAAATATAGTTTTTTATACTTTGTTGCTTAATATTTCCCAGTGTGTTTACTTTACACAGATTTTATTTTTCTCCTGCGCTAGAGATTTTCCTATTTATACATCTCTACCGGCGAGTATTTTCCCTCTTAAACTGGTATTCAATAAAATGCCACTTAGAAGGAGTACATTACTTCATGTTTGCTTAAGACTCTTGCTCTAAGGCTGTGTGTGAGTGAATCTATTTTTCAAACTATATTAAAATGATTTTGACAACTGCACTCCAGGTGGAACTTAAGAGGTACTGTTAGTTTTGTGTTTGAGGCCTCAGGACAGAGGCCTAGTCTTTGATGCATTCTAGGAAATTTTAATATCGTCTCACTGCTGTACAAATGATGGATGACTGTAACATCTTATTGTCACATTATTCTTGTAGTGTATGAGTTTTCATAAGTTTTTATGATGTTTCTTTAACCTAACTTACCTAAACTGCCCCCCAACCATCTGACCGCAGGATGATTGGCTATGCCTAATGCCAATCATGTCCCTAGTGATGTCATCTCTCTGAAAAGGAAGTTGTATCTGTCCTCTCTATTTCAGCCCCAGACAAACAACACTAAAAACAGTGTAGTGAGCGCTGTAGTGAACGCCATGAAAGAAAGCAACACAGCTGCCTCTACACCAATGGTACCTCATTTACATTCAACCATTTATTTATTTGACCAAATTCCTTATTAGATGTTCATGTGTTTACAGTAATTGGTGCATGTCAAAAACCACGTTTTGCAACAAACAGTTTCCGTGCTGAAAAATCAGTTTTAACCTACCTAAGATTTGTTGGTCTTAGCTAGTCTTCCAACTTTGTTTGTTTGCTGGCTTTTTGGGAGACTTGCTAGACCAGTCTTAGGCTGGTTTAAAATGATTTTACAGCAGGGTTTGCATGTATTCAGTACTTCAGTCAGACCTGCAGTTTGCTGTGCTTTGATGTGTCACTTGTTAGTCAACCTTTTTCTGAGTGCTTGTAAATTTAAAGCATGTCTGGTTTGTGTAATTTTGGTTTTGTGTAAATATCATTAGGAGTGATTGACTCTTGTCTGTAAGATGATTGTTTATGCCCTCGTACACTCCTCAGTTTCCTCAGATTGGAATTCATAATGCTGTGTGTAAAAATAGCTTAACCAAATATTGCCAATCCAAATATTTGAGCCACTAAACCTTGCGCACAGACCGAAAAAATAGTTCACTTTATGCCTATTCACACAGCAAAATAAATGTATCTAAACTAGCAATGTATGCATATTAAAAATGCATATTTAATGTGAGGATGCTTGGAGTCAAAGTTCATAAACCAATCACAGTAAAGATGCAAAATCCAACTCAGACAGCTGTCAGCTGATTGGCTGGATTCTGGGAGATCGCAGGAGAGAGGGTAGATTGACATTTCAGACTGGCCTTGCTTGTTTGACTGCCCAAAGTGCAGAACAAAGAGCACCAAGGGATCTCCAAAACAATCTATTAAGAGCACAAGTTAACCCCTGACCTCTCCTGAGACCCCCAAATGCCTCTGCAGCCCTGATGGACAGTTAGGCTATCAAAAGCATACTGTATGAGGCAACGGAAGAGCATGTAGTTGCATTTGCCTTGGATATAGCACAATAATGTTGCAGTTACATAATTACATTTACACAAATTTGCATCACCTTTAGAGAAAATTATTGGAAGTTTTTAGAACAATTGCTCATCTAAAACAAGTAAATCAGTTAAAATTCAGTGCCATACTCATTTCTGCATATGTATGAGAATTATCATTTTAGTTTCTGAAAGAATGTAACATTTTTAGCTAAATTTAATAGGGCTACATCTTTAAATTCTTGCGACGCATGACATTATTTGAGTGCACAAACGTGTGGCTGGGTTGATGTGCAGTGAGCTTAGAAAGTATTGAGTGCTCATCACAACCCCTTGTGTTTATTTCCAAGAGTGTGCAATGCCTTTAGATCATTATTCTTGGTTTGTTATTCAAGAGTTTATTTCCGAGAGGGAATTTGTGTTTTAACATTTTGTGGTGGAGAGTGAAATTTACTTTAATTATGATGTAATAAATTTACAGGAGCCACAAACTACAGTTGTGCACAACCCTGCTGATGGACCCAAGGTGAGCATCTTGGTACCCCTGGTTCATTTGGAAAGAGCACTTAGATAGAGGATCACTCTCATTAGCTTTAACCCACAAAAGATTCCCATCCCTCTGCTATTGGTAATATAAATGGAGATGTATGGACAATTATGTAATCAAATGACTCTGAATTAAATTCAAAACAAGTAACTTGAACTTGAAAAGTTCCGTTTAATTCTAAAAACAGACTTCATAGGTCTTGCTATTGCGTACAATTTATTCCACCACTCACTGGCTTGTCTTGTGTATTTTCTCTGTGTGTCTCTGTTTCTCTCACCAGAGCTCCACAGAGAGCTGTAATACCAATGAAGAGGAGGATATGAAAGGTAGGCGAGGTACACAGACCTTCTGTCCTCTATTCTGCATGCCTGCAACAGTGATGCCACAGCTCTCATATCTGTAATCCCATTCCTCACCTCTGCCACTGTGGCTCAAACATTAAACTGTCAGAATGCAACCAAAAGCTTATAAACACCTCACAACATTAAAAAATGAGCCGTGAGCCTGCGAGGACAGAGGCTTTGTGATTTAAAGGCACCTGCAGAAACGCAATAGGAGTGGGATTATGGGTAAAGGGCATTGAGAGAGGGTCAGGTGGATTGTGCTGGTTTGTTGTCTAAATGACATTTGATTTTAAATGATTGACGTATAGTCTTGTTTTATTCACCGATTTGAGGGAAGTGTCTGTTGTCTGGATGTCAGTGTTGCAAAAGGTCATGTGGTCAGGATGCATTCATCACCTAACACATTCACGACTGTGATATAATTATAACATGGTGTACAATTAAGAGAGCGATCATAACTGACACTAATTCTATTGTGGCCCTTCAGAACAACGGTTTAAGAATATCTGTCATTTACATTTAAAACATTTCTAGCTATATTTAAACTAACAAAAACCACTAATACATGTATTTTTCGAGATGTTGGTGTCAGTGACTTACTAGGATTCCTCATAGATTGTGAGTGTGATTGTGTGTGCGTCCTGTGTTTTTCCACCCCACTTAGATTGTTGGTGTGTCTTGTATAATCATTAGCATGTTGTGAACAGGACCGTTTTCCCTGAGGGAATCTCGCTGATACAGTTTTCGGTCATGACTCAAATTAATTTCCTCTGCTTATTCACTCCCAGCCTGGACAGACAATAGCAGCTTAAAGAGTCTGATCATTACCTCTGTGGTCAAATCTGAGGTTAGCTGACGAGAACAGGAAATTGGCTTGGCGCCTCGAGAAACAATCTCAGGGCTTGCTGTTGTCCAAGCACAACAAACATGGTTTCTGCTTTTCTGCACTCATAGATACAGACCTGCGTCACACCATTACCCATAACCCAACTGGAAAATCCAGGATCTGTAGTTCTGTTCCCCCAAACCGCTTTCATTTGTCTGAGAAATGAATCAACCAGTTCATTCAAACATCTCATCTAGCGTCTTCGTTTAGCAGTCTATTAATAATGAAATGCTGCCAGAGTTGTTGTAGTGTCTGTCTTGGTGTGTTTCGGCTGGTGAAGGACATGAGAGATGTGTGTGTTTTTCTTCTGGTGGCGTGTGGTTTTGGGGCTGTGCCAGCCGAGAGCACGCAGGGGGCGAGCTGCGACAGTGCCGTGATGAGTCAGTGCAGTGCCGGGGACGAGCCGCCCACTCTGGTGGCTTCACCACAGGGTTCTCCAGCCAGTAAGTCAAGATTCTCTTGTACCACCTGGGTACCTTCAACCTCCCTCAAACCTACAACTCGAGACCCTATTGTCCCCTCCCAGCTCAAGCCTTTCTATCGTTTGGACACTGTTTGGCTCATTTGTTTCTCGTGTAGAACAGTATGTCACATCTTCTGTATCGTTCACAAATGCATTCACCCCCCAAAACTTCTTTCGCCTTTGCATGTCACCAAACTGTAGTTGCTACAGACCTCCATTGTGTTTAAAACGACCCTTTGGTGGCACCTCTGACATTGAGATCTGTTTATCTTCTACTCTACTGGTTTTCCCTACAGTACATCCCTCTAAAACATGTGAGTGAATGTTTAGAACCTTCTCGTCTTTCACCTTTGAAGTTTTAGACGTCAGAACTTTTCTGGATCTGAGACTATTGCACATTCACACACGTTTAAAAGCGTTTGTAACACTAAGGTCTATGTTTGTGAGTGTGTATTATTAGTAGTCGTTGTTTCGTCATGTATTGAATATAATGCGTGTCACATACTATGTCCATCAGTTTTCATCTTTGTTGGTTTTTCAGATGGTTGTTTTGAATTTAAAGGTTTTTTATTTCATTTTTTAATTTGTAGTATTGTAGTGATTGACTGATACTTTGTTTGTTTGTTAACAATTAACGATGCAAGAAACAAAAACAAACGAAACAAATGCGGCATCATGTTGTCCGACATCTGCCAACATCTCCAGCACAGTTTCTTCCACCTTTTCCTGCTCCCTTTATCATATCAAAACATTTCTTATTCATTGTCTTATTCATTGTACTTGAATCTCATATTTTCATTTTAATTTTTTCATTTTAATTCTGTGTAACTCATCTCTTCTTGTACACAGTAACAGTGTTTATGAAGTACAACAAGACATAACCAGAAGTTTGTTATGGCTAAAGTAAAATACTTTAAAATGACTCATGTTGCTCTCTCCTGTGGAACCCAAATACAGGTATTTACTACAGCTGTTCCTTAGGACAGTAACATTGTAAGTTGCTTTGTTAAGACTGTTGAAATTGATGCTGAGACATTTGAATGCCCACAAGCATAAATGAGATCTGTCTGTTCCCAACACAAATCTGTTGTGTGGCTACAGAAGACTTAAAATGGTATATGGGCTTTTTTGCACTTGCTAACCTCTCTTCTCCATTTACTTAAATACCTTCTCCATTTACTTAAACTTTACTTGCACAGAAAAGTGCTGCATACAGAACTGTGAAGAAAAAAATGAAAACAGGGTTAGAGCAACATGATGAATGAATTGACACAATTTTCAAAAGAGTTTTAATGTTCCTTCAAGCTACAAGTGATACAGAAAACATCCTTTTATGTATCAGACCCTCAGGAGATATTTTGAGATATTGAAAGTTGTACTTCATGCCACTGCGCTCATGGTCGTCTCTCTTTCTGCATGTTTCATCACCTCTGCTGGGTTTGTGGCAGCCATTCCTGTGCATGATGTTAAACGTTTGGCATGGAACAGTTCAGGACAAGCTTCATGTCCAGAGTTAGAGCGTACGCAGTCAGGCACATTTGCTGGAGCCCACGGGGCCGCTAGTGTCCCTGCAGCGGGTGGGGCTGCAGCTCAGTGTAAGTCTGTGGGGTAAACCAGGAAACACACATACACAGGGTGTAAACAGGAAGGGTGTCTGATGAATATAACTGGACAGTGACCTCACACCAGAGGTCGTATTAGGTCAAGGCTATCACTCGTTGGATTACATTTGTAATAGACATTAATTTAAATGCACATTTACATCAAGTGCAAAATGTTTGTTGCCAGTTTTTGCTACAAAAGCTAATTTAGTCAGTCGTATTGATAGACTCATTGACAAATAGAAAACAAGCTTTTCAGTCATGTGTCCGGATTGGAATTTTTGCAGTTTGGTAATAATAGACGTGCATAAATTACACACATCTATTTTGGCAGGTGGGTTGTTCTTAATTTAACATGACTGGAGAGCATTTCACTGTGAGAACTGACACATTCACTGACACTTTACATTGTGCTTGATGTGAAGTGTCTTGGTGCAAATGTTTGCATCACCATTGGTGTAAATAGGCCGAAACACATTTAAGTTCTCACAATTTTCTGCTGTGAAACAAGGTGTGAATTTGCTGCATTCTATTTGCTGGATTTGTAACTTTTGTTCTCTTTCCTCTTTTTCATCTTCATTACCTCTTTCACTCCTCATCATCACTCCATCATTGCTCTGTTCCATCCTGGCTTTAACAGCTCGTAAGCAAGAGATTATAAAGATCACAGAGCAGTTGATTGAGGCCGTCAACAATGGAGACTTTGAAGCATATACGTGAGTAGAATCAAACATCACAACACTACAAACTATAAGAAATTATATGAAAACAACACAAACCTATAGTTTGTGAACCAACACACCTGTCCACAGTGGAGGAGGGAGTTTCATTTTAAAGAAATAGTTGGCAAATTCAATTTACTCAACCTTAGGGTGCTCAAAATCTATGGAATTGTAGTTCGCTTTCCACAGAGAAATGAAATTAATCCAGGTGAACTCATTAACTAGATAACCCGTTGTGACTGGAGATGTTTTGATCAATAGAGCTTTGCAATAATCCTATTTGCTCATGTTACTATTAGAAGAATCTGTGACCCTGGTCTGACCTCTTTTGAGCCTGAAGCTCTGGGGAACCTGGTGGAAGGAATGGACTTCCACAAATTTTATTTTGAGCACTGTGAGTTTGGTTTATCATAAACCCTTTTCCAGCTATGGCTTATCTACTGCTGATTACAAATATCTCTGTGTAATCTGGATTAAGATGTGACGCGTGTGTATTTGATGGTTGCAGTGTTAAGCAAGAACAACAAACCCGTGCACACCACTATCCTGAACCCTCATGTTCACCTCATCGGAGAAGATGCCGCCTGTATTGCATACATTCGGCTGACGCAGTACATTGACGGCCAGGGCCGCCCGCGTAGCTGCCAATCAGAGGAGACGCGTGTGTGGCACCGCCGCGACAGCAAGTGGCTTAACGTCCACTTTCACTGCTCAGGGGCGCCAGCCGCCCCACTACAGTGAACCCCACAGGATGCAGGTGAAAATACGCCCGGCTCACACACACAAACACTCGGTGTAAAGTCTTATTAATGACAAGAACAGCAGGGTTTATAGCATGGCACCAGCAATGCTAAATAACAGTAGATTTACTTGTAACTTCATAAGATTAATAATAATACTGGAAGACATTAGTAGACCTTGACTTTAGTGTACAGGAGTAAATATGTATTGTTCTTGGTGTAAATGTGTACATTATCTGCTTCCTCCTCTATAGCTTGCCTGGATTCTCCAGATAATGGGAATGTTTCTTCTTTGTGGCCGGACGGGCACATGAAGGCCAGCTGGATGACAGCTCTTAAAGTTACAGACACACCAGTGAGGAATTCTTAACAACATCCAGTTCAACTGTCAACACTACCTATCCTGTCCAATCTTTGACCAATGGGAGCTGGCCGCGGATGTGGCCCCGCCCAAGGGACGGTGCATGTATCTGACGCCCACATGGGGGTGCTGTTTTGTCCTTTTCCCATGGAACCATCTTTTTTTTGCCCGTTAAAGATGTTCAGGTGTTGTATGTACTGATCGATTTCATAAATATACTGTATATTGTAAAAAGTTACAAGCTGAAACTGAGGCTACAGTCCTGTACGAAAAGCATTTATGTAAGTAAAGTGAGAAGTCGGGAGGGCGGGGGGGGGATAAGAACTAAAATGGACTAGCGCTCAAAAACTGCTTAGTTTACAGGGTTGTTCTTGGAATCTTGTACACTTTACAGGTTTTGGCATTCAGAATCATGGTAAAATTAAGCGAAGGGGTTGTCTGTGATACTGATAATTAGTTAAGAAGTTCATATCAAAAAGGAAAAGAACCAAAGTGTAGTTTATAGCCTTTATAAAGAATGTTTCTGTTTGGTGTTGTTTTTCTTTATATAACCAGGGTCTCAGAAGGTTTATATGGCCCAGGTATTAGTATTCTCTTTTGTTTATGTGGAACTCTTTAATTTTCCTTTATTTTTGTTTCTTTTGGTCTTGGACTCGCATAACAAAGTATTTTTGCGTTCAGTCTGAATTTTTAAGACTAATATTTTTAAGTTAATCTAAATAGTAGACCTGTAAAGATATACAGAGATATTTAAAGGATATAAATGAGATAACACTTGCTATCCAGGTTAAGGGAAAGATTTTGTGTCTGATCGCGCTTTGTGTATGTGTGCGTGATTGTGTGTGAGAATGAAACGTACATGACTTTAATCTATGTGAAACCCCATCTAGATTTTATAGATTTTAATAGTGCACCTAATAAAAATGATGAAAACAGACCAACGGCACACATCAAAATAATGACCAATATACTCGGTCCGCCAGTTTTATATGGTAACAGTAGAGTCATGACCAAACCATTGCCTCTAACCACAGATAACCAGAGCAAGTTTGACCGTGTAACTTCTCTTCAGAGCCCATAATAAGATGACTAGTCAAAGAGGACTAGACAAAGAGGACTAGTCATTTTTACAAACTGCAGTTAATGTTTATTCTTGAGGATAGGGCTTGACCAATGTTGTGAATCTTCTCAACACACACGCACGCTCGCACACATACAGTTCTATTGTAAACGTGTGCAGTTGTTTAGTAATGTTGGTTGTGTCTAACTCACCATGTCCTCAATGTTGTGCTTTATGTTGGTGACGGGAGTGTAGAACCTTGTGCTGTGTAAATACACTTTGTTCAGCTCATCCAATCACAAGGAGCAGGTGGGGAACTCTGTCAACACTTTGCTTCCAATTGCCATAGTTACATTGTTAAAAAACACCATTTTAATGTTTGTACGAGTACAATTCACAGAGTTGTGTCTGTTGGTTTTGACCACAAACTATGTTATACACACGTTTTATGGCACTGACTATTTAAACAACGTTTTAATATTACTGTTACTTAATTGTTAGAAGTGAGGGTTTGATTTTTGTGAGTGATCAATTTGATCTGTTAAGTTCATTCGTAGTTGCAGGAATGTTCACCAATGCTGTTTTTGTCTTTATATATACTAGTTTTTCGTAGCATTTAGTTACAGAGGCAGTATATTGTGAAGTGTAGATAACAAATGACGATGTAGTCCTCTCCTCAGAAAACACATCCGTCTTTTGTATCAACAAAGTTCTCGTTCTGTAAATACATGTAGTGTTCACACACCCTCATTGTGTGCTGGGCTTGTGACATATCAGATCTTTATCTTCGCACGTGTGTTAGTGTGTGTGTGCGTTTATCACCATGATAAAAACGTCCTTTAACGTAGCAATGTCGTCAGACTGTGACGCTTTAATTACATCTGTTTTGTGTCTCGCGATCTAATTTTCATGCTGTTCATTTTTTCTTTGTCCTTCATTTTTTTGTGCTATGGGGAATTGCTGCCTTGCCTGGCCAAACTAGAACTACACTGTCCTTTTTTGTAAATCCATCCAAGAGTTCCTTTTTTGTACATGGTCATCATCTTCAGCTCCATGAAAGTGAAAAGGACTGAGATGGCTACAAGAAGACACTAGTTAGTGTAGATTTAGAGAATTAAACATCCACCCTCCCCCCTTAAAATCTTGGTTTAAAAATTGGGCTGGAATGGACAAAGAATTCTTCTGGCCTACCCGTCCAGTAACAGGAGAAATCAGACACGCAGTTTAAATAAACTGGTGGTTATGCATGTCTACTTTTCTTGGTAAATCTTTTTTTCCACTGTTGTGTGTTTACTTAATAAAAAAAGAGCGAAAAAAATCTAATAGTATTTGCATCTTGACATGAAACCACTCCATTGGGAATTATGTTCCATACCATATTTAAAATGGAAAAAAAATTAGAAAATAGTGAAAAATATATATATAAAACAAAAGCCTTTGCTTGGTATGCTCCCCTCAAGTAAATCTATTGCATTGTAATGGTATACTATTGGGCTTCGTATATATTCAGAGTTTAAACATGGATGCTGGATTTTGCATGATCATACATTTAATAAAATCATGAAATGACAACTATCAAGTGTTTGTCTGAATGTTACTAGGTCTTCATTATAGCTTTGTTATTATTGAAATATGATCTGGAAAAATATTTAATAAAAAGAGCATTTCTGCAGCGGATTCTGTTTTCTTGGTCAACTTAGGAAGGTTCCTGTATATATTCCTGGATTTATAGAAAGCCGTTGTCAGTAATTTGCTATCAATCAAAACTATAAGACTTCTCTTGTTGGCTAACATCATAAAACATGTCCATTCTTTTAAGTTGCTGTCTGAGGTAATACAGCCTGTTATCATTTATAAATACTGTAACGTAACACATGCCAACTTAAAGATTATAGCACTCAATAACAACATACCAGAGAACTAGCGTTGCAACCTCTGAACTTGAGCTTGTGGGTGTTGGTGGTGTTTCAACAAATACTTTCCACAACTTTCCATCAACTACAAACTGCAGCTGGATATGGAAAGCCCCCTTTAATGAGCTTGAAATTTCCTTGCTGATAAAATCAGGTCCCACCCTATATTTAGCATTTGTTTATCACTATGAATTTATGAATTTAATGTACCAACAGATATGCACTTTTAGCGTACCGTAAACTTAATTAGATCTTTCTGTACCATAACATCTTGAACACTGTTCCATCACAACAGAGAAAATGTGGACATTTACAGATGTCATAGCTGTTCCAATTGCAAGAAGCTGCTAAAGAGAAACACGCCAAACTTCTACGGTTTATGATAATACAAGCAGCAGTTGTTGTCAACTGTGTTTGAAATCTATTTGCATCTGATTGCAGACACAATTTACTTCTCTACCCTTAAGCACAGCTCATACTGTCTGTAGTGGCTCCCTGTGGACCCCAGCAAGTCTTAAGAGCTTTGCTTTCTGAAGTTGACCAGCAGGGCCCCTGAGCTCTGAAATGGAAGGAGTCTCTTGTTTCTGTATGATTAATCAAACTCTCTCTCCCCACATTCTCTGCCTTTTTTTCTGTCTGATAAAGCAGTCTGCTGGAAAACAGATAAGATAGTCCTCTCCCAGTTCACCTTACAAGAACTGAGATTCCGTAGCTCCATTCTGTGCCTTTATTTCCCAAGATGAACACCAGACATGACATCAGATCACATTGTGAAATTCATAGAATTTTTCACCCAACAGTTACACATAAAATGGACGTTCACTCATTGGCAACAAAGGACTGCTGCGTACATGGATTTTGGCCAACATATTTGTCTCTCCCAAGGTGCAATTTGGTTTGGCACAGATAAAAACAGTTTCACTTTGAGACTGCACAAACATAGTTTCTAAACCGAGTGAGCAGCTTTTGAAGGGACATGCTGCTCATCACAATGCATTCTGGGAAGGACAGAATACTTGCGACGCTGCCCCAGTATTTGACCAAAAGTGGATATCACGGAAAACAACATAATTATGTTGCCTAGCAATTTTGCAATTGTTTTTTCGTTAATAAGAGCTCACTAGGTTTTGAAACAGATCTTAAAAATCATACAGCTAGCTTGAATAAATTTGACATTTCCTTAAAAAAAACATTGGCCTAGTTCATTCATTTAAATAGAGACTCTATTTAAGACACATGATTCTCAAATCTTAGCTGCTTGAGCTGTACAATGTTTGCTGACCTCTGTAACAGAAATAATTTAAATACCACTGTTTATAAGGATAAAGGCAAAATTCATGAGACATTTAAATAGTTCTCTGCTTGGCAGAGTTAAACACTTTTAAGAATAAAATTTAAATAAATTCTGCCAGTCCTTCTGTTTCATAGACTTTCCAGAAAAAGTCCTGGAGATTCTGTGTGATGAACGCTCTTCAGAGACTATATCCATATTTCGAAACAGCCAGTTGACTGATTTTAATGGAAGTCTTTGTGACACTGTCCAATCAGGGAGCTCTTATTTCCATATCTCCATGATTCCATAAGCGTCCACTACAAGTTCCCATAATGAGGTCAACCTCAATTTTTGAGGGCTTTAGCTTGGCCTTTATCTTGTGTGGACTGACAGTGTGACTGGCCCGTCTTTTAGAGCCTGTGCAGTATATGAAGGGCAGGAGGGTCAGTTACCCTTTTCTTGCTCTTGCTGCACTCAGGCCCTAAGTTCTCCAGTGTGGAGCTGGGTTCTCGCATAGGTTCCCCTCTGGTAGGCTCTCATCAGCTCCAGCTGGCATTATGCAGCTCGTCTCTTAACCAGATGGGCAGCGGCTGCCCCAGTCGTTTCAAAAGCCTGAGCAACTCCACATTCTGCTCACGGTAATACTCAGACAGAAACGCCCTCGACTATAGTTAAAAAACAAAATAAATGGTGGGTTAAACACACAAGTTAAAATACTGACAAACATTAAAAACACACTGGTAACTGCCATCTGTCTGTGCCTGAAGAAATTAGACACAGAAACAGAACTAAAAAAAACTTATTTACTGTCTATAACTTAATGCGTATTTGTCTTTAGTTATATCAACCTCATCTGCATGTATGACATAAAACTCTGAGAAATGAGTTTCACCTCAGGGCTCATGTCTGGATATTTCCTCCCTTTACTTTTTCCTAGACAGCGAGTGCGGCCCGCCTCCACTTTCTGACACCAGAAACCTTTACTCTCATCAAACCTACAAAAACACACACCAATATAAACACAAAACATGATGAAATACTCAAAGCACAGGTCATCCATGAAACTGCTACTGTTCCAAACACTTATAAACTTTCATTAAATACAGACTCGAAACAACTCTTTCATAAGTCTGACAGTGCTGCGTGTCATTTGCAAGATTAGCGAAAAATAACTTGACATGAAGGTGAATGTATTGCTTTAGGGTGAATGCATAATAGCTGCACAACAACTGTATTAATGTAAATACATTTTTACAGGTTAAAGTAAGTGAGTCGTACATCAGAGCTTGTGTGTAGTTGTAGTACGGTGTGACCCCCAGAAACTTCTGAATTCCATCCATCACCTGAGCGGGTTCAGAGCGCAGCTGTACACCATCCACCATCAACAGCTGCTCACAGGAAAAACACATTCACACATACAAAACTGATGCTGCTGAAAACTCCAGTAAACTAGGGCACTAGCGACACCATTCACATTTGTTTAAATGCGTGTTTGTAAATCTGTATTTCTGTATGCACCTGACTAGGTTGGTAATAGTGTAACCAGCGCTCCAGATGACTGCTGTAAGTCCCGGGCTGCAGGCAGCGGCGATGCAGCGACAGCAGAGCGCCGAGTGATGAGGGACTTGCCGTGATCACCTCATGAAATGTGTAGTTTAGCGCTACGGGGTCCTGATGAGCCCTCTGGTGCTAGAGAAAGCAGTAAAGTCAAACATTTGTACAGTTCCTTTGGATGGGTCTCTATTACTTTGTTAAC
Organism: Yasuhikotakia modesta; assembly: GCA_036877545.1. NCBI lineage: Eukaryota > Metazoa > Chordata > Actinopteri > Cypriniformes > Botiidae > Yasuhikotakia > Yasuhikotakia modesta. The sequence goes on along the minus strand of JBAJNP010000398.1, from coordinate 24,428 downwards.
AGCCCGTATTAACTGAACATAATTGCACAGCAGAGAAAAATCCCTATTTATATCTGATAATAAATGAAAATGGTGAGTCTACATGCATCACATAAAAACATACAAACATTAACACTGTTGCTACCAAATACTTCTTTAATTGTGTCACCACTGTTTATATGCTTTAAGAAGGATGGACATTTGTATTGGTTGAGAGACTGTGTTAACTAAACACGTATGTTTTATTTATTTATTTGTTACTTTCTTTTAATGCCATAATTGCTATTAGTTTTAGCACAGTGGGTGATTGACAAGTAAATAGGTGTCCTTCACACTTGTGTTTACACAAATGCAAATGTGGTTTTAGTGACCATTTCACCAAGCACTTTACATTTATTATTAACACTGTCCACCAGAAACTGATGTTAACACCAGGTAAACATCTCTTTACACAAAGCACACCTGGTACCAGGAATACGACCGGTCTGCAGGGTTTATAAGTATGGTGATTATTTTGGCTCTTGGTAAAAGAGCCGCCGCTCTCTTGGGGACGTTCTCGGTGTCAAAATAGTTTGCGCTCTTCTCAAACAGGAAGTCTGTGCTCACATTTGAGGGAACCGGGAAAAAATCCATATACCTGTAACACATACAGACGGCATCACACCGAGTACAAAATGCAAAACCTTAACACGAATAATACAAGAATAATCAACACTTTCTCTTAATGAATTCCCTAATATTCACACAAGGTCTGGATTTATCTGAAACACACTTTACTAAAATAATTATGCAAATGAGGTAACAGTACTGATTACTGATTGCAATTAGCAATGGGGCTTGCAAACTGGCTCTGTGACTTCAGTCTGTGATGCGGTATCTTTTGCTGGGACGATACAGTTTCACCTTACTGAGATCCAGACATTTGGTTGGCCTCTTAAAAATATAATGACATACATTTTGTGTCTGTAATTTTGTGTCTGTCAAGCGTCACGTGTTTCCATGGTTACCAGTCAATGCCCCGCTGGTAGTTTGGTCCACTGAAGAACTGCACCTCTTCGAAGGTGACTGTGCTGGGAAAGCTGCTGGTTATGGCGGGATGCAGAGTGAGAAACGAGTGGAGAGCCGTACTTCCTGTGTGACACCAGAATAAAATACTTCAGCAAACCGCTTTAATCAAACATTAATCACACTTCTTGCAGTACTCCGCATTCCCTGATTTGCATTCCAGAATTATTCCAGGATAATTGTTTTACATCACAAAGCCTGGATAATTATCCCACAGTGGGTTTTTTCTTTTTTTAAAGGCATAAATGAATGACAAACAATGCGAGTTTGTGCGTAAATTAGCAATAAGGACCTGACATACATGCACCAATCAAAATTGTATCTAACTGAATAGCTTTTGTAGACAATAGTGTGGTTGAGCCATGGGTTAGATTGACAAGGTTGTAGGTTTGACTCATAATGCACACCTGAACTTTGGATTAAGTGTAACTGTGTGGATATAAAGGAGGCTTGATTTTTAATGGTTTTGGGATTACCTGTCTTCTGAGGGCCAATCACCAGAAACTTTGGCAGCCTGTCACAAGTCTTCTCCTTGGACCAAATGTCCTTGTGTCTCTTGTCATGACATGGATTCTATTTGTCAGAGTGGAACATACTTGTTAACATGGGGATAAATTAAAGTGAGACTATTTACTACAAATCACTTGTAAGGCCCAAGCATCTGTTAAGTACTTAAATGTAGTTGCACAAACCTGCCACAAGGGGTCTCTCTCGTCAGGGAAAATTTGGAAGTATTTGTGAGCAAGTCTGACAGGAGGCAGCGTCTGCAGACGTAGGTGAGTCCAGCACTGCACAAACCGCACCAATGACTCAAAGGTGTAGAGGCCCAGTCGGTCATTGCCGTAGTTTGACAGGTGGGTCATGAATATGCTGACCTGTTCGTAAGAGAGGCAGAGGACAAGTCTGTTCAGAAGAAGAATGTTTGTCCTTATACGTCCTTATACTTTGTACCCTATACTAAGAACGTTTATCTATAGTAAATTCCTGCTGCTAACAAGAGACTAGAGTAATTTTTAAGAGTAACTTTTATATTTAACATTTTATATTTATATTTTATATTTTATTTCTTGAAACAACAGCTTAATATTTTATCAGAACACGTTGGTTTTTATTCTTGCTTTTTTCTTCCTACCAGTTACATCATTATCTGACCACACCTCACAGACATTAAAGACACTACAATCTAGCTGCATTACAGCTGCTAGACCACCTGGCTGGAGAAAATGCCTTTTGACTGGACCTTAGCCTTGTAACCCTAAGTATGCGCTCAATATTAAGTGTGTGTGACTAACCGGGTTAAGCAGTACTGTAAGAAACAGTTCTCCACCACGAATGCTCTTGTCCAGCTCCTGAGGACCCCCTGGGTAATCTTTATAGAAGATGGTGTGTGTAAAAAGCCCACATGTCTGCCGAGGGAGAACCTGACAGAGGAACCACACGTGACACTTCAATCACTTCACTGTAGGAAAGAATCTCAACCTTTCTGACTTCAGTAGGTTCTATATTCAAAGAGAGGTTTTAATGCTTGTTTTATCTTATTTTAAGTCATTATAAGCCTAGTTGAGAAACACCACCCAATTTAAATCCAAATCAGAGCCGTTCTGACCTGTATGCCATTGTGTATGAAGCCCCTGCGGTAGCGAGCGGGTCTGAGGTGAGGATATTCCTCTGTGCTGGTCACCTTGATGCCCCACACGCTCTTCCAAGCCTCGTACAGCTGACTATGCACAGGATAAACTCCCGAGTGATGGGGGGCTACAGCGTAGCCCATGTCTGTGGGGATTCCATGCTCCTGCACCACAGGAATCAAAGGTCAGGGTTGTATAGACTAAATATCTGAGCTGGTAACTAAAAGGTTGTGGGTTCGAATCCTGTAACAGTTGATTCGTGAGATTTCACCACTGTGCCCTTTGGCAAATATGTTTCAGAGGTAAATAAGTATATATTTGGCTGATGCTTAATGTAAGCTTTAGCTAAATGACTAGTTAGGTATAATTAACAAGTGACAGAAATAACCAGTGCAGAACACCAAATGTAATACATTTTGTAGTAATTTACTTTACACCAAGGTTATAATTTATATAATTATTCTATGTAAAAATATAAACATTTTTACATTTTCTTTTTTAAATGGTCATGTACAGAAATACAATGAACTACTGATTAATGATCAGCCTCAGACTTTGTAGAAACTCAGAAAGAAGGTTTTGGTGATTTGCAGTAATACGTCCAGCTGGACTTGACAGCTGTGCAGCAATGAATCAACATCCTCAAAACGTGCGTCAACCAATCAGAATCAAGAATCCTGCCAAACCTCGCAATAAGAACAAATTAAAGCCGTGCATTATTTGCAGCAAATCGGGATGGATTCTGACTTGTGCAAACTGTTTGTTAAGTCGCATCTGTTCTGCCAGAACGCTGACGTTGTGGAAGAGATGGGGCTGCATGTGACTCCACATGTGAGGAAACCACCAGAACTCCTGCCTGTGTCGAAGCAGAGTGTCGTCTCCTTCATCTTCCTCATCCGTACCTGAAGAGCACACGGAGGATAAAAGTCTCCGGCTTTGATCTTCATGACTCACACACAGTAACTCATGATACCTCATCATACCTGTATGGAAAAACTTGCCGGAAAATCCCAAGTTGAAAGTGAAATTAGGTACCAGAGAACGGAGCTTGTTCTGTGTGTGAAGCAGCGCCTGGTGGGGAGATGAAATCATTTCAGCTGGTTCTACAAGACATGTATAATTATAGATATATACATTTATGGAAGACAAAAATAATGAGGTGCATTTGTAGGTTGTAATATGTATTTTGGGGTATAAATTATGCTATTGTAGGATTTACCAGGGCTGTATAGGCAGTTAATACTGTTGCACAATATATATACCCATTTTTAAATCTGTTTTATTTTTCTGATATTACACAGGATGCAGGTTAATCAGGTGGAGATAAATAGAGGAAAATATCAAGACAGGTCTTGAAACAACAACAGCAGTTATAGATATTAGGAAAAACAGAGACAGAATAACACAGAAAGAAAAATAGAGCCTTTACCAAGAAAAAAAAAACAGGAGAAAGTGAAAATGAGAGAGAAAAGTGAAAACCTCAGGCATGTCATTGCTTTTGGTGTGGTGGGCCACACAGAACCCCCTATGAGAACTTATCAGCTCAAATTAAAAAGTGAGCCAGTCTAATTAGCCCCATGCTAGCCTACAGCGAGAGCCTTCTTTCACTCTGAGGAGATCAGAGAGAGAGCCACACTCTGCATTACAAATAATCTCTCTCTCTTTCTCTCTCTCTCTCACACACACACACACACACACACAAACACACACACACAATAATCACAGCTCTCTACAAACAACAGTGAAAACACCTCTCATCCGCATTAAGCCTGTTAATTCATTAGCTTCAAAAAAAGGCATGAAGAATTTTTGATGGAGGAAGAAATGGGTCAGGTCTGACTAAGGTCTGAGTCTCTTTTACAAAGTAACTACAGGTTTGTAGATACACAATGTAGAGATGTACATCAAATGAAGTAGGCAATGAACAGCAATGGTGAGGTGGATGTGACTTAATCTATCATCTTCCAATATGGCTATGACCTTAATTTGTATCATTTGCAGGTTTTAGTGATGGTTCCACTTGGATTGTACACTTGGGATTTTATCACATAGCTTCATATTGGCTCTTACCTCCACATCTGCTACTTTCATGCGCGTCCCCTCCTTCCCAACAAAAATATCATCCACATCCACCAATAAAAATCTGTCCAGTGACAAGCTGAGCCGCCTGCCAGTCAAATACCCAACAGCATCTACAAAGAGCAGTTTGTGCAACCAGAAAGACAAACTACCACCAAAGAACACCCGTTGGATCCCATCGTGAAGTCCTAGGTCCTGCACAACTGTTGCCAGCAGTGCCCTCTGTTGATGAGGATGTGTTGGTAACTGATTAAGTTCTGTTGGCCTGGAGCTTGCTAACAGAACAGGCTCATAGGTGCTGTGGTTGGACAGGAATGTGGTCCAGTTGTCTGCAGGAAGAGGGCCTGGCTCCAGCTCATTAGGTTTGGTAATGTAGAGCAGGGGTGCAGCAGGGTTAACTCTATAGTCCCAAAGTGGCAGGTTAGAACGCAGGAACAGAGGAAAGCCTCTTAGCTGAGCACTGGATGGTGAGTTTTCATTTGCCCGGTAAAAACCAATAATTCCAACTCCATAGTCTTGACAGTATTTATCCAGCAACTGGCGGTTCCACGAGTCCAAGTTGACATACTTCAGCAGGTTCTCATAGACGATAAGCGCATATCGCCCACGGCCTCGCCACGCCAAAGGAGGCATGTCACCCTTCCCTGGTGCAATTTCGGTGCGATAGTGAAAGCGACTTGACTCTAAAATGGCAATAATCTCCTGTCCAAGTTGGGAGTAGATGCTTTCCACAAAGAGCAGAACTACAGGTTCTGTCCTTGAGCTGTCCATCATCCTGGGAGAGTGACGTCGCTGGCTAACCTGCGAGGGCAGAAACAATGGAGCCCTTTGTCCACCACCGACTGCTGATGTTGCAACGCAGTCCCCCAGTGGGAGTGGCAAAGGAGCCTCCTTGATTTTGGGACCAGCGCTGACATGGTAGGCCAGATAGGCCATGGAAAGCAGGCAGAAAAGTATGAGCGCTAAGATCAGGCGGTGAAGACCCTGATGCCTGACAGCTCGTGCCAACTTCCTCACTCCAGCCATGACTATCTTGGCCAAATGAGCAAGAAAGATGGTGCCTCACTCTGGTACAGGGGTAGAGAAAAGGGAGTGGAGTTATTAGACAGGAATAATTTCAGCCTGCCAGAAAACAAGGGTTAATTCTAGGTCACCATGGTCCCCATAGCCTGCGACAGGTTCGCCGCTCTTCTGACTTCCCTTAATGTGTGTCTTCCTTCCTTGGTCCATATACCAACCCTAAGCAACTGGAGACATCACAGGTAAAGTTGGGTCGTGTGGTTTCTCATTGCTTCTTTAGTTTTAAAACTTCTTGTGTTTAATCCATTTGATTAAGAAGACGAGAGGAAAGTCTTCTAGCAGAACCACCTGTTCATTCTGAAAGAAAGAAAACACACGAAAAGAAAAGGTTAAAAAGATCAGAACTAAGCCTGAATAGCTTAATATTTAGAGAAGACATTTTACAACGTCTAGACACTGGATAAGCACAAAGCTCCAGGTATTTGTGTGGACATGAAACAGGAAATCTACATGACAACACAAAACATATAACCTGTCCCACTGAAGCCCTCAACCAACGCTTGTTACGGCTGAATGCATTGAGTGGCGCTATTGATATGTGATCACTTGTGCTATCAGCTGCAGCCAACTGTAGCAATATTCAGATATTTGGGTCTTGTTAGAGTCACAGTATGCATCCCACCGAAAGCATCTTTTATGGTGGAAAGAATTTGGAAAGCAGAAGAAAACTCTAATCAGACAGATAACAGATCCTCCCTGTACCAGCAGAAAACATCTTTACAGCAGCTTCCTGTTAACAAAATCTTTGCCACAACATGTAACCATGTCCCTTGTATTTAACACTGTGTTTGTATACTGAACATATTGAATCATAATATCCAACATATTGAATCATAATATCCATATCCTAAGAATCATAATATCCATATCCTAGGCTGTTTTCAAACAGGTTTTCAAATTATATTTCATGAAGTTTTTTAAAAGGATATTTTTAATTTTGATGCATTTATTATTGGACATGGATATTTATTAAGGGCAATTGTATGCTTTTGTCCAAACAGTTAATAGGGTTTTAACATTTCTGAATACAACAAAATAAAAAAACATTGTTATTGTACTTTAAATTTCATTATTTGATTCATTAGTATTATTTCATTATTTGATTTAGTTAGACTACATAATTACAAAATGACTAGACATTTCTATCCCTAACACACATGCTCTGAAAGAAAGAGTCACAAACAAACAGAATGAAGTCACGCTTATGTCAGAACTGTACTCCACTCTCAATAAACTCCAGGTCAAAGAGTTGATCTCAGGGGCCCATCTCAGCAAAGATAAGGTCATCCCATGTCACCACAGTAATGTAGGCAAGCCATCTGCTGATTTCTCTATTAGACAACACACACAAGCACATTCCCCATCATTCACACACATACACACGAAAACACACACCCCTGCCCCATTAACACTCAATCCACCCATCATCAAATCCTCCTACCTACTATGTGAGACTTTTTTCCAGGGATCCCAAAATAACTCCGCCTCCCAAACCATCTAATGCTCCTGATATAAGCTTTCAGGTGTGACTGGAAAGTGTGTGTGAGCGCTACTGCAAGTATACAAGGTAGTGTGCGTGTGAAGTATGGAATGTCATGAGCTGGTCATGAGTTTTCATGTCCTCAATATGACATGCGCTTACTCTTCGTTACTGGCTAGCAGCGGCTGTCGAAAGGTTTGATAGTTCCAATACACACCGGTTGTGCTTTAAACACTGCAGAGAAATCTGATACCATGAGAGTTCTAGCTAAGTAGGCCAAGCAACGACCCAAACAAGTAGCAACGCCTATGGCATTATTAACTTTAATGCTACGATAAGTCTTCGCTAGCAATCAGTTCATTCGCACAAGCTTGAAACACAGAAATAATTTCAGGGCGTCTGTATTCAAAGGGCACAGGGAAAATCATTAAGTGTGACACACTGCATTAAGCTTTTATTAAGTAATGGCTTAAAATTCTTTCCCTGCCTTTATTAGTTAAAAAGTGCAGCACAAGCGTTGGATGTTAGGTCTTTCTGCTCCAGAGATCCACAGCTCCATTAATGTGGCACATTTCAGTGATTAATCTCTAAAAGGAAAAACAGAATGGCTGAGCATGAGGAATTTTACAGATAAAATATAAGCCGACTTAGCCATTTTATATTACCTTATACTAAATAAATGGATATTTTCAGTTGCCAGAAATAACTGTGATTCACAGAAGAAACCCTATGACAGCAACAAATTGTTCAACTACATTGATATCTTCTCATCTAAGGATGTCTAGTATCTTTAAAAGAATTTGCTTAAGCATGTGGTTAGATGTTTTTGAAGATCATCTGATCCGAACAGAGGCAATGCGGCCTGTGACCGCAGTGTGGAGCGAGAACTTCACAGCACAGCTCCGCAGAGACTAACGCAGAAGGGCAGAATCGGTTCAGCCTGAAGGTGCCTCGAGGGTGCCAGCATCATGACACACAAGACTCCTCAGGACGTTCTCCTCCCACGGCACTCAGAACACTTCAAGTAATTCCGCACACAGATTCAGTTTGATTTTGGCATACGGTTCCATCTATGAAGTTATTATCTTGCCCGATGGGGTTCTGTTCTGCCAGGCAAAGGCAGCCAGGATTGTGTGTCTAGCCAAGAGAAGAGAGACTTCATGGGATTGCTCTTTGTCGATTCTGGAAGCCACCAGCTTCAACTGTGGAATGTCTTCTCTGCTGATGATGTTAGGTGCCTTCAGAGTAAAACTTGATCCACAGGTAAAATAAGGATAATGAATTCTGCAGAAGGCGTGAGAACTGTGATTCACACTGTAGCTCCAGAGTATTAACAGGAACACTTATTTAACTGATGAGACAAAGTCATTCACATAAGCTTGAGACCAGTTAAGCACAAGCAATTAGGTGAATAAAACTGAGGATGTCTTGGTAACATTTCCTGACAGCTATTTTCTACAAGGGCATCCCAGTACATCTCTAATCTACCTAAAAAAATAAAATCTTCACAACTGTCTGTCAAGATTATTTCAAAAACACAATTCAAAACATCTACACACTGTCAGAAATACAAGAAGGACAAAGAGAGAATAAAGTGAGAGAAATCAGGAGAAAAAGAATAAAGGAAGAAACAGTGAGAAGATAAGAAAAGAGAAAAAAGCAAAACCACACAGAGATTATCGTTCTCATTAGCCAATGATAAATATTTAACAGTGGAAGATTAGAGTTAAATAGTCCTCCATTAGCCAGGATATTCATCAGACGAGTTCAAAAAGTGTGAGAGAGAAGATTTAGTAAGAAAGATGTTAGTGAAATCGAGGAAGTTTAACTTTACACAATTACACAAGTCCAAGACAGACAATGAAACAGAAAGGAAAGTGTGTTGGACAGCTTTGAAGTGTTTATTGGAAAGAGCAGAACCCTTTAGAGATAAGGTCAACATGTGCTTAAAAAAGATTACTGAAGAGCAATGAGCGTGTAACAGTGTATGACTGTATTCAACTGACATCATCCAAGTCCACTTTTATCCAGCAGGTACTGATGGTGTTTCATAAGAAGCACTGCATAACAGAGACATGATGTCATCAATTTTGTATAAAGGCTATTTTGGCCCTGAATTTCTTTTATGGGTTTTATAGGTAAAAGAAAGGTTATGGTCAACAAAACTTGAACAAACTTTATCATTTGCAAGCAAGCTGTTGGACTAAGACTAGAAGTTTTAAACAAGCCCAATTTTAAAACATGTATTCACACCCTTGTGGTAGCAGTAGGCCTTCTGTAGCAACATGCTTTCCAAAATCATATTTATGTGTGAAAACTTTACAGGATATCATCAACTAATGTCAAATTTCAAGAGGAAAATGGTTAAAATGATCATTCTAGTCCAGGTTTGGACAGCTCTGTTGACTTTTCCAAATTCAATCCATTCCAAATGGATTAAATAAAGTTTCTTCTAGTTTCTACTTTCTATTCTGTTTCACCCTGAAACATGTCATGTTATGAAGTCACAGAAGGTTGCAAATGTGTTTCAAGTTGAGTGTAACCTGGCTTTGGCAGGAGTTATCCAGGCTCAGTCAGATTTCTTTCACACACACAGTAATCTGACCGTTACGTAAAAAAACATCTCACAGCACCTCAAGAGCAGAAACTCAACAATCCCCTGTCAAAAGCTTCTTTTCATCTGAGTCAAAGCTAACACTGCTTTACACAGCCAATACACACACACACACACACTCAAGATGATAAAGGGCTTCTTTTGAAATGATGAGCTGCAGAGCCGAGATGCTGGAAGTAAATGATGGAGAAGTTGAGGGAAGGGAAAAGAGGAGACAAGGAATGTTTTGGGGTTTTTAAGAGAAGAACACGTGTCAGCATGTTAGTGCAGGGAAATATCAAAGCTGGTTTCTACATGCTATATTCTCAGATGCAAGACTTTTAACATAAGACAGGAATGTTCTCTGTGTACCCTGCGGTCATTTACCCAACTTTTAAGGACACTTAAAATAGAACAAAATCGAGATGAGTGAAACACAACCATAACAGCTAGACTTACATAATGTATTCTTAATATACTGTTGTGACTAAGTTTTCATGGAGTTCATTTTTATTTTGTTTGATTGTAACAAATTCCCTGTATAATTGTACCAGTACTTTTGACAACCCTAATGGACGCCCTCATATAAGGCACTACCTAAAACCACTACACCAACATGCATAAGAAAAATCCTATTTCCACATGGCAATGTTCCTGGATTAGTACTGTCCAATCTAACTGTGCAGTGAACGAAACACTGAAGGGAACTGCTTCATATTTGTGTGAAATGTTGCATCAAAATCGATACTAGCTCAGGCATGATGGAGGGCAGCTTTCCCAGGGGTCTTTCAGCAGTTATCCATGCTAGAACAAGCCTGTGGTGGACACCTACTCAAGGTCACGGAAATTTCAGCTGAATCTTACGGTTTTACATGAGATTCTAGTCTCCCAATGGTTCTTCTAGCCCATGTCCACCTCCCTAACCTGATCCAGCTGTCACTCAAACGAAAGATGGCCAGAGTGGTGAACAAACATCCTGAACAGCTGTCAAATCCATTTTGGAGAACACTCCTTTAGACAGACACAAAAACATAAACAGCTATTAGGACTGTCAGCTTCTATTCACAAAGACAGAGAAACTGACAGTATCTTTCCCCTTTTCCCAACAGTCTCTCATAAACACATTAACGCAGACAAACAAAAGACAAGCGTAGCAGGTAATAATTCGATCATAGGAATATAAATCAACAGCCACACAGCATTAAGAACCAAAATCAATTTCAATCTTCTTGCTTTTAGCTTCTCTTCCGCCTTTACGAAATCTCCATGGTGATGAATCAATCTACCCTCCTCTGCGTCCTTCATCTCTGGGATATTGTATTAAGATTTACCCAAGGTTGGATGCTAACAGCCTTCCGGGTCTTCTCAGAAGTGGTCGTGGAGAATTACTGAAGAACAGTAATCTCCTTATAGCCTGGTCTGAATCTGGATATTCTATTAGCTGGAATGGCTTGAGTTTTTTGATCTATGGCCTGATGCGTCCACCTCACAACCAGGAGGAACTGTTTGAAATCAGCAGTCAGTCAATTCAATTCAAGCCATCAGCCCAATGTAATCAGAGCTAATGATTTTGGGAGAGAGGAGAGAGAGGAGAGAAATGAGAGAAGCAGTGAACAGGAGGATAGAGAACGTAAACAGTATTAAAACAGGAATAGAAAGGCAGCGGCTCCGTTTCAAATTCTAGCAAGCTGCCTAAATATACAGCATTTTAAGGCATCATTAGCCTAAAGTAAAGATTGTTCAAAAAAGGTATACAGTATTATCAGGCTGCCATCTGAGATACCTTCTGTTTTAGTTAGCTGTCGATTCAAGCAAGGCAGCTCAAAAACTGTTGAAAGGCAGCTAGAGAAAAGGCAAAGGAAAAAATATTTAGCACAATACTCTATGTAGGCAGCTCTGTACAGAAACTTTGTATACCACAGGCCTGATAACAAATCCTGCAAAATGCATTAAAAACATGTTAACCAAAATGTTAAAATGTTACTCAAAACATGAATAAAAAAAGACATTCAAAAAAGGTATATATAAAGGTTTTAAACAATATCTTTGAATCTACAAAAAAAATAAACTGGGTGAAAAAAGAAACAGAGAGAAGGACAGAGTAACATGGTTCTCGTCCTCACAGAGAGCAACATGATCCTCTGCTTTTTGTCCTCAATGATGTCAGAGCAAGAGTCTTTGTGTTTGTGAATGTAACACACTGATTTCGTCTCAATGAGAAGAACAAATGGTAACACAAAAGTAATTCTCTGTGGTCAAATGCCATGAATACTGTGCCAAGGGACAAAAGGAATTGGACGGCGTGATGAAAGGAAAATAGGAAATTGAAGTATACAGTTCATAAATCCTCTATGGCAACAGACTTATTAGGAAAGATAAAACACAGACAGGCCGCTGGTGAATTTGCATTGTAAATCAAAGACTTACAGCTACTGCTTTAATCCAAATCTCACAGGATGCGAATTATGAGGGTGTTAAGGGCGTGAGTCTGACTCCTCTGATTAGGACCCCCCCAACCCCAACAGAAATCAAAATGAGAAATTAAGGGGTCTTAAAATGTACATATTGGAGATTTGAGGCTCTCAGTTCATGTCCATTAGCTCTGAAACCATCAAATGCTAATGTACTTTCAAAAAAATGTATAAGTATAGTTAAAATGTTATCTTTTTATAAAACAGACCAAAATGTTTTGCACTGAACATATTTGCATCACCTTTATAACACTGCAGAAATAAATTCATGAATTTGACATTAAAACAGTAACTTGCCCACATTCATAACTTATAAGTCTTAAAAAGTCAAACAGTCTAATGGAAACTCATTTAAAACTGCTTTCCCCATGAACCATCACAACAAAAACATCTTTTAAAGACAGGCACTGTTCTATCACTCAATTTCCCAAAAATATGTTGACGCCACAAAATAATATACAGTAACACTAAGATGACAATTTATGGCAACATTTGCACCTCGTGAAGTTCCACCAGACACTTGGACAGGCTGATCATTTTTGGTCGCGTATGAAGTGTCACAGCTAACATGCAAAATGTCAAGTGCTAGCTGCAACACGAGACGCCTTGAGCACAAAGGGCCTTAAACACGATTCAAAACTGCCGTTCTTTAGAGCCTCGATTACTTCTACAAAACCCCTGAACCACCTCTAACAACCCAGAGCTGAAAGATACACTGCAGAGTGGGAAAAATAATATCTTCTTACCAGCCATTCAAATTCAAATGCTATCTTTGATTAGACCTTTAGGGGTGGTAAGTACCATCTTCTTGTCCATTTGAATGCACTTGAGATAAAAAAGGAGGCTATAAAACAGCGAGTGAGGAAAAAGGAGTGAGAGACCACCATGGGCATGAAAAACTTCTCTTATCGATTGTGGACTTATAAAACATTTTTCTCTCAAAATGACTGGATTGAATGTGAAGCTCATATAGCCACAGACTGTTTTTCACTGTTCCTCCAAAGATCAGGGCCTCTGTCTCAAGAAATTGATTTTCGTTAAAGACAAAGCGACAGAAAAAGACCAGAGACAATGGACCACTTGGTTTGCACAGGTGTTGGAGTTTATCTACAGGTAACAAGACAAATTCCAAGACAAATCTGTTTCTTATTAAAACAGATATCTTATGAATATGAAAGGATCACAGCTATTCAATTACTGAGGTTGATAAATTCAGGCTTCCTCAACCCAAATTAGTCAACTAGTCATTCAGGAAACCCAGCAACTAGCTTTACACATCCCTCCTGCAGACGTTTTATGAACTACACGGCCATGAGTTTCACATGCCCAATGTCGTGCTGTTACCCAAATAAGCTCCTCCATTATGAAGTGTCGATTACCCGACTGTGAAACATTGACAAATGTTCAAAAGAACATCAGGGGACTTCAGTGCCTCTGTTTTTAGGGTGTTTTTCAATAGCCATCCCTCCCTGAGATCTACTCAATAGCATCTACTGAAATATAATAACTATATTTGATCTGCGGCTATTAAATGAGATCTTAGCTACTATGTTTATGTGAACAATAATGCATGTTTAAAACAAATCATTGTTGGTTAAATTTGAAAAGCAAATCATTTAAATTCTTGGGAGACTTTTAAAGTTCAAATTTACATATTTTTTAGTATAAAGTTATATAAAAAACAGATAGTAGACCTAATGTTAATCTATGAAATGATATAAAGTCAGCATACTGCAAATTAACTTAAAAAAAATTAAAATAAAAAAAAAATCGCAGAGAATGAAGAACAATAATTGCCTGATGAATTTCAATCATTACCGTGAGCACTGCAAAAACCTGTTTTCAGACCTGTTTGCACAGACACTTGCACTTCCTGTGAGACAATGCCATGTGACCGCTTTCATTTTCACATAATTCCTCTGACAAATGTCAGCCTCAACACCTCCGTATACTCACATCACAGTGCTGGATGACAAAAAGACACAGGCAAGTTCCTGAAGCAGAGAGGTGACAGAACAAAGAGCAGACGCCTTCTACTGCTGTCATGTTGAATCAGAGCATACGGCACAATGGTGTGGGTTAGGACACTCTCAACAGCTTCCTGTAAAGAAGGTGGACAGCAAAAGATTCAGAGGGCGCTTTCTTCTGTAAGATCTACAAAAGTGTGTCTCACTCTTCATTCTATTCTCAGACTTTGTCAACATGAAGTATTCTGTAATATCATTGAAATAGCAACACACTGTGACATCTTGAAAGGCCCCCACACAAACGTGAGAGGAGGCCCCGCCCACAAGCATCACATACAAGCATTTGTATGAGAGGGGACTAGTGTATTTCTGGTGGGCTTCAGCCGTGCTGCAGAATTAAAAATTTAGCCCACTCTGTAAACAGTTGACTGTGACATCAACAGTGAGAAGATTATATGATTATAGAATGGAGCTTCATTTTAAAAGCAGTACGTTGTCTTTGTAACAGATGTCTATGTAAACCTAGTATATCTGTAATTTTGCCATAATATAATTGACCTAAATACAATATAAGATAATGACACTGGTAGGCTGCAATAGCAAAACCTATGACAATCTAGGAGTTGCCAGTTTGCTTCTCTGTCCAAAAGGATTCAGATTCATTGGTCCTATTTTATAACTAAATGAATGTCTTTCTAAATAAAATTTCTAGTTAATTCTATTGACAAATTACCGTCCCCGTGAAACAAAACAACAAATTACACCCCACCTCCTTCCCCCAATCAGCAGTGTCTGGAGGGTGTTTATTAACACAAGCACATACAGTCCTCTGTAAAAGACCACATAAATCTGTCGTCCCTCCTGTCCAGATACTATCCAAACAGGGCATGAATGTACCACAGATCTCTCACTCTGCTATTGGCTCATTTATGCAGAAAGGGAGAAGGGGACTGTTTTGCTATTTTCAATAATAATAATTAACCATTATTGTGATTAGTTAATTATTAATTCCCTTTCACTATTAAAATAATCAGGGTTTACTAAGTGATTTGATTTACTATTTCCAGTTGGTTAAATGTAAATGAGGCAAAAATTCAACAGACTTGTGTTGAAAAACCTATTGCTAAAGATATTCTGGCATTAGGGCATTTTGATAAGAGCCAGGAAGCAACCACCTAGCAATGCCCTAGCAACCACCAAGAACATCTTACCTTACAACATAGCAACCTCACAGTAACTGACTAAACTCTACAACACAACAACCACATAGGACCACCTGGCAAACAACCTACCATTGTTTTCAGAAAACATACATTTTTATCACTGACTGACTACAGAAGAAATGTTCAAGTTCCATATGAAGACAAGATTCTTCTTCCATTAAATCAATCATTTATTTGAATCATTATTTATTAATATGACAGATGCTTTAGGCATTTTAATGAGTTTGTGTATTCCTTAGGAACCAAACACACAATGTTGGCCGTGTACCAGCAGAGCTACAGTAACAAATAAATATGGCTCACGTTACAAACATGATGTCAAATACTTCAGTCAACAAAAACACCATACAAACTTAGAATGCCTGAACGCTTCTTTGAAAATTGAAATTGATTTTTTAACTCTAACAAACTGGAATCTATATTTTACAGTTCTGGGGGATAGGCGCTGGATTACCAACACATTACTGAAGTCATGGGAACAAGTGTTAAGTCCGTCGCCATGACAACACAGAAAATAGCACTTGAGCGCCGCAGCTGAATAAATTCAATGTCTTTAAGGCAAAATCTGACATTTTGCTCCACGGAAAGTGATACTGTTTCAGCTTGACCCATCTGGCATGCACTCATTAAATTCTCTTTCCCATTTTACAGTTTCCTTTGAAATTCACTCATCTGCGTGGTAAGTGGCCTTGTGTCTGATGATCGCCAAAAACAAAGCAAATGATCTATTCTTAAACAAAGGTCGTCACATCCAGAGACAAACATTCACATAATTATATAAACCATTGCTAACACAAAAACCAACTACACTTGATATATTTTTCTATATTAAATATCTTTTGAGACCATTTAACAAAGAACTTTCACAGTATTTGAGAACTAAAATATGTCAAAGTGTGAATTGCTGCTTTAAGCAGCAAAGAGAATTTAAAGAAACAGTACAACCTAAATTATTTCTATTCCATTCAAAACTCCTGACTTTCACAATGACTTCTTTGACTTCCACACCTGACGTTCTTCCAAAAAACACCAGAATTTGATATTCATTTACTTCATATTAGGATGGTGAGCAGCAGAAAACTGCTCCCCTGAAGGCTATTGGGCCATGCTAGAAAGTTTGTCCAATTAGATGAAACGCTGAAATATTCATGACAGGCTGATAGACTTCAGCAGCATTCAGTAGTTTAGCCAGGCTTTCACCCACAGACAGAACATTAGCAGCTATTACAGAGAGAGGAAATGGACCTGAAAACGGCCAGTTTCTTGTTCAAAGGCATCAGTAAATATTTAAACGGTGGCTGTAAATTTCACAAGATTCAGACAACAGCAGCTATGGAAGTCATCTGTGACAAAAAGCATTTAAAAAACTAAATAAAACAAATCAACAGTTTTATTTTATTACTCATACCAGTTTGCTGAAGTATCTCAAACACATTAATCAGATGAACAACAATTCACATACAATGTGATGCTTTTTTAATAATCATTTTAGTTTTTTGGAGGGAAAGTTGCCAAGATAAAATCATATGTTTGTAATCCTATAAGCAAATTTAGAGCCTTTACACCCAACATTAGAGAACTCAGAAATAGGAAATATGCAGAAAAACAAATATATCTGTAAAATAAATGACTGGTCTCTCTAAAAACAGGGCAACAGGCAGAAAAATGTTGGCATATTATCATTGCTGCCAAAGACAGATTTTCTTCTCCATTCAGTTCATCTCTTGGCTCTTTCTGTCACCTTATCACTGATATAATCCCATTTCCATAATCCCTTTCATGTGTGAGACCTGAAGCACACACATCTTCAAACATATGCAAACCTTTTATTTACCTATAAAGCTTATTTTTTAAATAATTACTCCACATCACATCACTCTGTGGTTGATGTTTCTCCAGTGTCTTGACGCAGGAACGTAGGAACTCGAATGACCCATCACCAGGCACTGACAAAGGAAGACTAATGAAAGGAGAAAGAGAGGAAGAGTTTGGAAATGGAGGGATAGCAGGACTGGTTGATTATACCTGCTGCCTGCTGTGCCTTGCTGGATGGGATCAAACAAGCCCAGCTCTCCTGCGAGATTATTTTACAGGGATATGTGTGTGTGTGTGTGTGTGTAAATGAGGAACCCAAGGCTGTGAGGTATCTCCATATTCACAGCAGGAGGACCTACAAGCAAGCTGGTGAATCTGACATACCATTATACTTTAGTCTAAAGTGTGAGGTTGCGTTTCTATACTATATGCATTGGCAGGAGGGCTTGAACCATCTGTTATGACAGATAATGGGTCATGTTTGATGGGCATCCAAACACCTGCTTTATAATTCACGCATCACGAGGTTAAAAACACTTTTTAATGGCATTAACTAAATGTACTGTGTTAAAGGAAAAGGTAACCTTGAAATTACATTTTGGCAAGCATCTATTATCATAGAATACAGTGCTAGTAAAGGGTGTGGACTACTTTAACATTGCTTTTTGGTTACTTTTGGACCTTGAAAGCTACCTGTATCACTTTCGCTGTATGTGGGCAAAGCAAAAACTCTGGAATTACTCAAAATGACTCATTTTGTGAAAGAAATTACATTAAATCATTCAGGTTTTAGAATGACAATAGTCAGTAGAATGATGACATGGTTTTTATTCCAGTGAGCTGTTCCTTTAAGGATTTCAGCACAATACGACAGACTCAGGACAATGAATCTGAATACTGAATTCAGATTCAAGTCCACTAGGGAATCCAGCTTGAAGGTAAACAGCAAAATCATTTCCTGGCTCTTGACGTTTTGGAGCCAATGCATGCACATTATCTTTAATAAAGTCTGCCGGTATTCTTTGAAGTGTATCCTCAAGAGACGGATCCACTTCATCTGGTGCTTTTGAAAATCTAGTTCACCTGTTGGGCTGTGCTCAAAATACACTCACTCTCCTTCCTTCCACTCACGTCCACGTCTCTCACCCTAAAAACTCTGATAAGAATTAGTGTGAATGTCACTCTTTTGGCACTGAGGTCGTCTGAGGTGAAACACCATAAGTACTTTAATCTACCTGGGTTTGGTTTAATCTTTCATATTGCTGTTGACTCACCCATGCAAATGCGGGTTTTATTTTGGTTTTAGGTAGCATTCACACTAGAGCCTCAGAGTGTATTGTAGTCTAATCCAGATCAAGTAATCAAACCAAAAGTGAAAGCTGCCTTTGATATGGTCTTTGTTTGTATCGTCTGAAGGTGATCATAGACCATTACTTTTGCCAAAGGAAGGCAAACTTACCGAAGCAACAAATGAACTTTTGTGTCTCTCAAATCCCTTCAAAAGCAGATATTTGAATAAATACAACTCAAACAAACATTAAGCACTGATCTTTTTGTGTCATGGACAAATCTACCAAATACCACAAAATACACCATTGGAATACCACAAAAGTGCCACCATTGAAACATACCTGCAGCAAAAACAACCAACTGTGAAAAACATGAAACAGGTCAAAGCTACCAGAACGGCCAAACGTTTACTGCCAGGAAACACTGCAGAGGCGATCACAGCTATGAATAAGTCATCTCTGACTGCTGTTTTTTCACAGTCTTCACTCTCCTAAGTTACTTTAAAAGCGGCAGTGATAGTTACACCAATATTTGGAAAGCTTCTGTGGGTGAAATCAATAGATTCTGGAGGCCAAGTTTAGCTCATAGACCACAGAGCGATGTAAACAGTTCTGTGGACTGGGCCACAGGTTTACCTCAGATTCTGTAAACAGGGTTGTGATGTTAGTTGAGGCAAAAGGTTTGGCGTTATACTAACAGCTCTAAACATTTAATGGCCCTCTGAAATCTGTAAACACGGAACAAACAACAAACCAGCACAGAGTTCTTACATTCAGCTCACCATCAATAAATGTGTGAAAAAGGCCAATGAGAGTAAATGCAGTATGGGTTTAATATTTAAAGACAATGTTGTTCCAAAAACCTACTAATACAGGAACAAAAATATGGCAGTTTCCTTACAACAAAAGTTTACATTTATGCATTTATCCAAAGTGCCCTACAGTACATTCAAGTTACATATTTTATCAGTATGTTTGTTCCCTGGGAATTAAACCCATGACCTTTGTGTTGCTAACACAATGTTATAGCAACTGAGGCACAGGAACACCAGTTTAAATATCACTTTTGTTCATTCAAATTATGCAATTATGATTTTTGTGCAGCCCTTTGACGTACATTATCAACACCCTAGCAACAACCCCAGAACATTTATAGAAACAACATGGCAATGTACCAAATACTGTACTACTCTTAATCTCTTACCAACTGCACAGAAACAACCTGGAAGTTCACAGTTTCACAACAAACTCTTTTATTAACCATCAGCTAGACAGCATCTTAATTAGCCGAGCAGAGATGAGGACCACAAACTGAGCTGTCAGCATCAAGTGAAGGAGAGCATATGGCTTTCGAAAAGCCTCCAAGGACATTATGCCTCAATCTTTACATTCACTTTTACTCTAGCAACTTTTATAAGGCTGGATGAAAAAACTGTGCCAACTGATGCAAAAGCGCTGCCTTTAAGCCCCAGTTTCATAAGTAACACATTCCCTGCTCGTCTTTAAAATCCAAAGTATCTGTTTCTATTTTTGACTAAAGAGCTACAGAGTTCAGCAAGAGAAAAAGAGTCATCCTTTCGTCTTCCAGTCGGCTTTAAACCCAAAACTCTGCAGAACACCAAGCATGTATAATTCATATTGCTGGAAAAAATATATAATCACATACTCTGCATTTCAGGAAAAAGAATAAATTACAGAAGCATTACAAATCATGGCAAGTGCCGAGAGAGGAAACGAAAACCGTTTCTCCATCCTGTCACAGGAAAGACTGTCAGAGTTTAAGACTGACAGATGTGACAGTCATTCTAGAGCTTTCCGGGCAGCTGTCTCACCTCCAATCCAGGTTATATAAAGTCTGGAAAAAGAGTGTGTTTCCTGAGGGACATACAGTGGGAAACAAACTCTTCGCGATGCTCAGAAATGCCAGGAATCCAACTGGCCATTACTTACGCTGAACTCACAGAATCTGGAGAAACACTTAAACTGGATCTAATTATGAAGTCCATGAGAGCACAGGCTGTTTTAAATTGTCCAGAGGAGACCATCAACTGTATATAACTGAAAACTGTGTGTACAACTCCAAGATTCGATTCACATTTACTTTAAAAGAGCTTTTCACAATACATTTAAAGAAAAGAAAGTTACATATTGTCAGACAAGAGTGTCATTAGAAGTCATTTTACAGATGACTTATACAGAGTATAATCTTACAATATAAACTGTAAGATTATACAGAGTATACTGTTGGCCAGTATTGTGTTTGTCTTGAGGTGTCATGCTGGAATGCGTTTAAAACTGTATTAAAGGAGTTCCCCATGCTGGGCTCTAATTGGCTGCTTTTCTTTATTATTCAGTTTAGTCATGCAATTCAAAAATATTTTTAGTTTAGTAATGAAAAAGACTCAATATACTCAAAACGGTATTAGTTTTGAAAAAAACTAATCTCAAATATTTAAACATTTCAGACGTGTGTATATTGTTTATATATTTTACATATTTACATATGGTTGTATTTACATATACATGTTTACATATTTTCACCCATTCGCTCTCTATTTTAAAAGGTAATTTAATTCCAAAAGGCATTTTAACAGAGGGTTTCAAAACACTCACTTATGAGGTTACATTCCAGCAGACACAGAAGACAGTTCTCTATGTAGACAGAAGACAGGAGGTGGCTCACTAGGTATTGGAACAGAGCTTAGACGTACAATATTAAAAAGCAAAGACAAACAAAACCCATGAAAGAAATCACAGCTTGTACACATTGTGTATAGGTGTGTGTGTATGTGTTTTGTGTGCATACACAATAGACGCTGTAACAGAAAACATGCACTGGCTTGTCAGGCCGAATGAGCCGTAACATGCCACTAAAACTAAACCACATCCTCTTTGCCTACTGTAACTCGCTGCTATCTGAAACTGCAACTATCAGACCAGACTTCAGACAAAGAAACTCATTTACTACACAGTTTAGGCCTAAGTTTGATTGTTCTATTGTAGGAATAATTATGCATTTTAAACATTAGACAAACATATTCAGGCTATGGAAAGATTATATAAAATGTGCTATCTTTTTTACTTTTCTTGAAATCACACCATGTCTGTTTCTGCCATTCTGCCGTCTCTGTGCTGTTGTGCCTTATTTTCATACTCCTGAGTGAAATCTCCAAAGTTTTATCAGATGTGTCTCTTTGACAGTGGAGATAAAGAAGAGGAAGATCCTCACAGCTGTTTATCATAATAAGAGTGTTGGTTAGACAAACTGTTCTATGCAACTCTGTGCAACTCTATCTGAATATTGCATAAATATATAATGGTGCAGATCTGACTAACAAATATGCAGAGAGCACTATTTTGCTGTGTGCCCTTTGTAATGAAGATAATGACTCCATCCAGATACATGCAATCAGAGACAAAATACAGAGGAACAAGCACACACACACATAACCATGCATTCTCATGGAAAGCCTGTTTCTTGTATATTGATCTATTATCTGTAAAGCCGCGGTATACTCAAAACAAAGAGCAGAACGCATAGAGTCCATTATCGCCAATATGCCAACATGACGGCTTTAGCTTGTGTTCCATTAGCCGCATCTCCTGGTGGCAGAGGATATGTTATTTCTGAAAAGCACTTTTACACTATGCTATTTTTAACCTGCTGACGTTCAAACCTGTTCCATTGTTTCTGCTAGGTGGAGGAAAAGACGCATGAAATGTTGTTTTCTGAGTGGACCTCTTTGTAATAAGATGTAGATTTATTCTGGATTTCAAAATGACTGATAATTAGACATTGACTCAGTACAACGATTTAGTGCTTAATATGCAAATCAACATGACACCTATCAAAAATACCATACTACTTTTACTGTACAGAAAAAAAAATGTTTGGTATTCCACAAGAAAATTATATTTAAAAGAACAGAAAATGATTTCCATGTTTGGGGATTCCAATAAGGGACATACCATCTCACATCTGGCTATTATAAAGATGCATTTATCTTATTAAAGAAATTTAATTTGACCACAACAGTAACTGGGACAGGCCCATACCCAAGAGAGACATCTGGGTGACAGGTTTATGTCCCTCCCGCAGTGCTCATAAGACTGACTCAATAATATTTAAAACCCATGAATAAACCTGCAATTAGCAGAACTGTTTGCAAACAGTGGGGCCAAGTATCTTTTAATACCGAGTCTACTGATGCATTAAATGTGGTGAATTAATTAAATTTCTATCAGATGATGACTCTATCTTCTCTAACATCTCTACATTAGATGATGTCTCCATTATTTTCACAAATTCATCACTGACACTGAAAAAACATGTTCAAAGTCACACAAAATCTGCTGTGGCTTATTACCACTTAATTTGTGACAACACTGTCAAAAAAAAACTGTACTGTAATTTACAAAAATATTGTGTTGCAGAAAAATACTGTACTATAATGACAAATACATATGTTGACATATCTAAAATGCATTGACATCTATAAATATTAACGGATTTAGAATACAACCTGATTTTACACTTATAACATTTTTTTTACGAACCAGTAAGAAATCACCCTGAACACCCTAGCAACCGCATAGCAACGCCCTCATCGAATTTTCACACAGACACGCATTGCTCACTTTTGTTTCAGAATATGTAAAAATCTAGCTGTACATGGTACTTTCTGCACTCATAGTCATTACATCAGCTTCTTATATTATAAATCATGTCAGTCAGATGCCTCCACCCAATGAGTAAATGCACCTCCAGCAGATTCACCTTGAGAATGACCTAGAAAATACATCAGCTTTAATATTAAGAAGCACACACTGATTCCTATAGACTGATGCCAGCAGAGCATGTGACAAAACAAGGGTGTTACCCTAAGAAACAACAACAACTAGGAGATCAGCCTGAATTGCATGCAGAATTACAGCTTCTCAGGAGTTTGTCATGTCTATTGCGTTACGGCTCTCCTTAGGGAGATCTGTACAGTATTGCATTCACTGCTTATAATACATTTGCTACCAACTATTAAAATCTGGGTTAACATTCTGGATTTGGAGGTTTTCTTCAAAAAAAATTTCACAAGCATTATGATAAAAAATTAATACACTGAAATACTGAACAAGCATTCAGTCTCATTTAAAGGGCATGAAAAATGAGACATGTTTTTAAGGTAGCCTGCAAAGCTCGCCTTTCTAAAAGCTTTTAATCACTAAATGTGTCTAATCAAGTGCTGATGACCTAAAAAATAAAACGTGCCAAAAAACCACTTTCGCTCTAAAGGCATATGCATCTCATTCAAAACACTGCTTGTCTGGATTTATTGTCAAAGGCAAAAATAGCTAACATCAACTACTTAGAAAATGAAATCAATTTTATTTTTAAAGGCTTGGTAGGGGGAAAATTAATTACTCAGGTCACCATCCGTCACGACTAACTCAGCAATTTCATTCATTTACACATCAATCACTTCATAATGGACAGAAATCACAGGCACTCAAAACACAATTGCCCTTCCTGGCCCAAAAGCGAATGCAAACTCGGGTCAAGGGCGACATCTCGAGACGTCTGTTCCGCCTGTCAGTCACACAGGCGCATGCTGAAGACTTTCTCCACTATGATCCATATTCATGTCCTTATATTCATATGACCTTAGGTAATGAGACCGGGGGACGTTCAATTACCTGCCGGCACAGAAGCATAAGATTTATTCGAAAGGCCCGCCCCCTTAAACATTATAATTCAAAGACATTTG